>CM053789.1:912706141-913003641 GCA_028749045.1 Cupressus sempervirens | reverse complement strand
GTTACAGGGCAGGTTCATAGTTCGAATGTGGGCCTTAATGATGTTGATTTGAGCTTGTCGACCATAGGATGGATGGACTTGTTGACACGTGATGATTCTACTTTTATGCCATCTCATTTACATAGTCCACTTGGCTTGTCATTATTAGGATGTGTGCCAGTCACCAGTCATGGGACTTGCGTAGATGTAGAGATGGACCTTGATGCGACGCAAAAAAATCTTGATGCAACGCAACAAAATATGGATGCATTAGTGGACACGATTGATGCTAGGTAGTTTGAGTATTATCAGATGCCACCATCTACATAGGTAAATTTGTTTTTCGTTCATGTTAAAATTTCAATCATTTGAAACTAATTTAATTTACACATGTACATACATGCACATAAATTTGTAATCCTAGAGAAATTTTAATTTGATGTGTTGCATGTGCACATGTAATGTAGGGGGGACATGCTTCCTTTTACTCTAGCTTTGATGCCAGATTGTGTACATCATCAAGACTCATTGGATGATGTTAGTAGTGGATAGGTAATGTTTATTTATGTTTTGATTATGTGTACATGTATTTCAATATCACTTTCTCTTGATTAAATGTATGTATGTATTGATATCACTTTCTCTTGAATTTATATATAGGGGTTAGCACATCCTAGTGAGCACCTTGATAGTCAGTCTTCAGACCACATTGTGAGGAGGCATGGTGATGATAGTCCTGCACTGGATGATCTAAAGTTTTTTTAGTCTAGAAGATTTGGTCTAGAATTTCATCTAGAGAGACATTTATATATTAGATAGACACTTTATATACACACATGCATGTTATATTTATATTTGATTTGATATAGATGTACCTGGATCTACATGTCTACATGTGTGCATGCTATTTATATTTGATATTATCTTCTGATAGATCTCTAGATAGATACATGTTTTTGTTATTTGTTCTCTAGATGATTGATACATGTTACATTATGTTGTGGAATCTAATACATTATAGATCTAGATCTAGTATATTATAAATTGTTTCTAGAAGATATGTAAGTAATTTATTTAGATATGTACACATGTAATATATTGATTAAATTTAGATATATATATAAATAGTTCATGTAATTTAAATGTCTGGTAATATATCATGTATTAAATGTTCAAGTATCAAGTAATTAGTTGTACATAATTCCTAACTTGAGTAAATCTATAGAACTCATCCCTTTTATTTGTACACATATCCTAGAATTTTATCCCCTTAAGCCCAATGTTCTAATTCAAGTCCAACTTAAAACATGTACATGTTCAAAATTTAGTTAAACAAATCGCAATTTGAACTTGAAAGCTCACATGTCAAGTAATTAGTTAAATCAAAAGCTCACATGTCCTATAATTGAAAGCACATGTCCTAATTAGTTAAATTGAAAGCGTACATGTTTCCTAAAATTGACAAGTTAAATGAAATAGAAAGTTCAATATAATTAATTTTACAGACCCCTAATTTCATCCCCTTAAGACAAGTGATGTTTGAATTTCTTTCCCTCAAGACCTGCACATGTCAGGTAATTAGTGTACACACATACATATAAGTTCATAATTTCTATAATTAGTTACTTTATGACAATTTGAATTCAAGACATTGAGTTAAAAATGAAAGAGTAAAAGTTCAATTTAGAAAATTAGTTATTCCACCAAATTTCAAATTGATCAAATGATTGTTCAACCAAATTTCAAATTGTTCTTGAGTTACATTTCAAATTTTAATCATAGAGAAATTTTAATTTCTACACATATCTTAGAATTTTATCCCCTTAAGCCCAGTGTTCTAATTCAAGTCCAACTTAAAACATGTACATGTTCAAAATTTAGTTAAACAAATCACAATTTGAACTTGAAAGCTCACATGTCCTAAAATTGAAAGCTCACATGTAAGGTAATTAGTTAAATCGAAAGCTCACATGTCCTAAAATTGAAAGCACATGTCCTAATTAGTTAAATTGAAAGCATACATGTGTCCTAAAATTGACAAGTTAAATGAAATAGAAAGTTCAATATAATTAATTTTACAGACCCCTAATTTCATCCCCTTAAGACAAGTGGTGTTCGAATTTCTTTCCCTCAAGGTGCACATGTCAGGTAATTAGTATACACACATACATATAAGTTCATAATTTCTATAATTAGTTACTTTATGACAATTTGATTTCAAGACATTGAGTTAAAAATGAAAGAGTAAAAGTTCAATTTAGAAAATTAGTTATTCCACCAAATTTCAAATTGATCAAATGATTGTTCAACCAAATTTCAAATAGTTTGAACCAAATTTCAAATTGTTCTTGAATAATATTTCAAGTTAGGAGTTGTTTCTATCTCATATCAAGTGGATCAGCTCGTTCTTGGATAACATTTAATATTTTCTCATGATCATCAATATGGAGCCTCCACTTACGTATTCCAGGTCCTTTGAGGGGATGAAGAGTTAGACCAATGGCAATAACATGGTTACTATATTGATATGCCTTATTGTTAGGTTGATAATCAGTGAAATGAATCCCATTTCTAAGTACTTTTCTTTGCTTCAAATATGTTCCCTGTACAACAACAGAACCTGCACATGTACACATTTAAAAAATACATCAATCTTGAATTTAAGTCAAAGAATTTGAATTCATAAAAAACATAGATACTTGACATACATGTACATAATTCAACTATACACTAACCTGTGGGAAAAATAATTTCATCATTTATTTCAGTGTTTGTTAGCTTCTCTCTTTCCTCTGCTTGATGATATCTCTTCTATTTGGTGAAGGATGAGTATTATCAATCCAAAATTGAATAACTAAGTTCTTAACTATTTCCCCAATCCTGTCAGATCGAGGAGCTCTACACATTAGTGCCCAACTACCTTCTAATGTACTATCATTCAAATTGTTTCTCCTTTTCAGATAATGTAGTACTGTCTTCCAACTATACCCGAAATGAGATGATAATGAAGAGATCTGTCTATTTTGGGATGTTTTCTTATTTAAAATAGATGTCAATATCACTCTTCGTACAATGGATTTATCTACATATCTAGTTTCTTTCCTAATGGAATGTAACCCTTGCTTAACACTTTCAACAATATCTTTTTCTAGTTTAGAAGTCCTCCTCTTTTGTATACTTGTATCTATACCCAATGGTGTCAATGGCTCTTTTAATTCACCTTTAAGAAGTGAAATTGATAATAGTTGAGTTTTCTCCACTATTGATAGATTCTCAAATTGTGCAATTATGTCTTTAGACTTTTTATTCAATTTCCTCTTCATAGTATGTGTAGGTTGATTAGCATATTCTCTCAATTTTTCCACATCCATTTCAATTAAATGATCTACGTTTCTATGATTAATTTTTCTCTTCAATCTTTGAGCTAGATTAACATTCTCATTTGTTGTTTGATATCGGGCTGCACAAGAAAATGAAACAAAGTCTTAAGATACAATCTCTTTAGGGGACATATATGTATACATATATACATGTCTAACTTGAGTGAAATATTATGTACTTGATTAAATTATCTAACCTTTAGATGGTCCTTCTTCGATATCCATTGCTTCATCTTCAATTTCCTCATGTCCAACATTTTCATCATCTACTAGAGTTGCACATGCACGATATAACAAATGAAATCAAGTAAGTTTATAAGGGGAAATATTGCTTGCTAAATTTAAAAATTAAAGATATAAAGTTTGATAGAGACCTAGAAATCTAGAGAGATCTATATTATATACTTGCAAGAGATGCACATGTACATGTTTGAACTTGGGATGAAACTTCTCCAATGTTAGTAGGTGTTCCTGGTTGACTACGTCCTAAATAAATTCATTTATTTAAATTTAATCATAATCTAATAAACCTTAACGGACTATAAATTATTAACATAATTGAATAAACAAGGTAATTCCCATGCTAAATAAATTCATAATGTAATATTTACCCTAAGGACTAAATATGGACATAATTGAATAAACCCTAATTGCCTAAATATGAACATAATTTCAAATAAACTCTTAATATTAAGTTAATAGTAATGCTAATTTAAGATTAATATCATATTCTTAATTGGATTTAAACCCTAATCCTAACTAAATAAACTAATTAAATACATTGGAAAAAAGATTGTGCATGTGTACCTGATCTAAGATAGTATCTTGCTAGCATTTTTAGATGATTTTCATCTTCTTGTTCCTTAGTTCTTCTTCATGCATATTTACTTGCTCTTTTATCTTTATTGCCCATGTCATAAATTCTTCCACCAAAATTTGAAAATAGGTTGAAGTTTGTCAAATATTTCTTTCTTCCCAATTCAAAAGCCAATAACTTGATTTCCCATAAATGTAAATTGAAAAAAATGAAACTCATATTTATATAAGTTTTTTATTCTTTAAAAAAATGACCTTATTAGCCGACTAGGGAAAAACCCCTAGGGGCTGACTAGAGAAACACCCCTAGGGGTGGACTAGGCAAGATCCCACGCTATCTTTCCCTAGTAAAATATTAAATATTAATATTAATATAAAGCCAACCTATCAATTTTGGTCTAGTATTAAAGACAACCATGAACTGTATGAAAAAATGTCAATGTGCTTTGAATTATTTCCATTCAGATGATATAGTATTTATTTTTATGGCTGAAAGCCCATTAGTTGATTTTTGAGCCAACATGAGTTGTATTTTCCTCATAGGTTTCACATCTCTCTACATTAGGGTATTTTCTTTTTAATGCAAGAATTGCATCAACATATTGTACAATAATGAAGGGGTGAACTTCATAACCCGTGGGACGCATCCATTGAACCCTTGGTTCAACTACCTCCATACAAGTTCTATCTCTCTCAACCATAAAACACATGGTTTCTACATATTTATAAATAATGTTCATCAGTATCCTTACTCATTGTTTGATCTTTGTATAAAAACTTTTGAATATTTTAAATAAATCACTATCAATCATCTTCCTATCTTGCATTTTGTAGTGTTTTGTGAATAATTGAGTAGTAGGAATGTCTTCTCTCCATGCATGTGGATAAATTTTGGATAAATTGTAAATTGTGTGGAAAAACAAGTGATGTATCAAAGAACCAAATCTAAAGACTTGTGAATTTTCATGCTTTATCCTCATGTTTTTAAGTAGTTGTTGCCTTAGGATCTCACAAATTGTGAAATGTTCATGCTCAAAAACTATCTTATAAGTTGAATGAATATTTTTTTGTTGATGAAGGGTTATGTAGCTACTATAATACATCTTATAATGTAAAATATTAGAAATTAACCTCACATCTTTTTTTCTAATGTTTGTGAGGATAGCTTCTCACTTTACCCATTTAGATCTAGTTTTTCTTTCCACTTTCGTCTTCACTAACTTGGTCACAATGAGAATAATTCTAGCATTGTCAAATCTAGTTACCAAATGGATAATTCCCTTGGTTATTTTGATAGGTTTATCTCCTCACCAAAATAACTAATCATGAATTATACATACCACAACTTTGATCCATTATATCTCATCAAATTCTGCAAAGGTCATGATATGCACAACATTTAAGTTTTCTAAGTACTTATATTCATCCTTAAAGGTTATTTCCTCATTACAAACATCATTCAAATCATTCCAAATGCCTACATTCTCTATGGTCTTATTCTTGCAATGGATGTATACCCATATATCTTCCACATGAAGAACACCATTAGGTATTTGTGAAAATGCACCCTCTAGATCATCTCCCATTGACTAAAATAGGTGTTTCTTAAAATGGTATCATGTTCTCTCCTTAATGTCATAAATCTGCCAAGTGTTTATATAGTATTGAACTATGAACAACTATTAATAACTTTGAACAAAGCTTGCAAGAATAAAATACCTCTTCGATCATAGAAGTAGGGTTTTCTCAAGATACTTTGATATCTCATGCACAAATGCTCACATAACCTTTATCTCACTCTTCTCTAGCTCCAACGGCATAAACATAGAAGAATGAAACAATTTTATCTATTAAATCCTTTTAATTTTCTCTATGGTTAATGTGATAAGTCTCATCTAGAAACATTTGCTACAAAGATAGAAGTCATGAATTTTCACTACAATGTCTCATATCACCATATCAAGGTTTGTTATAAGAGATATCAAGTATCTACCTTAGTATACCATAATCCAATCTTGTATTATGTAACTCTCTAAATTGGGGGTTGAACAATCTCTGCATGAAATTGCTCCACCTTAGGAAATGGTAGACAACTAGGTTATGAAGAGATTTCTATACTTGGCACCCATACTCCCTTATTTGATGTAATAATATATGTTAGCGTACCATCAATTTTCTTTATATTAACAATTTTTTTTCATAGGTTGATAGGTAAGTGTTTCTTACCGCCATCAAATATTCTACCTTGCTCTTGTTGAGAATTATTGACCATTATGAAAGATATTGGAATAGAGTATCAAACAATACATGCATGTCCCAATGATCATATTGTATATCATAAACAACATGAATTTGCAACAGAATTCCCTAATTGTCACATTAGTATATATAGATCAGATCAAATAACCAAAAAGGTGTCTTGCAAGGTTCTTTAGTACATTCCCATTAATCCATGTTTGCAAAGGTTATTTAGGTGTACTAGCTTGGCATAATTTATAGATTACCATGTAAGCAATAGAAGTCCAAACAACATTATGTAAATGCCTATAGATGGTTCTACATTTAAGGACATAGAAGATAGGTGATGAATATTTCAAGAAGAACCTCATAATTTGAAGCTTTCATTGTCAGCAGATGGTGTCAATCCATTTGGAGAGATGAGATCTATTTACTTGGTTTGGCCCGTTAATGTTATTAACAATAACATTCCTCCTTGGATGTCTATAAAGAGGGAACACATAATTTTGAAATGATTGTACCAGGTATTTTTCCATATAATAGTCATCTAAATTAATTTATAAACACAGTATCAAAATGACCATAATAATTATGTTTTTTTAATGTTCATTCAACTAGGTAAGTACCAAGTGAAAGATATGAATGTATATATTGAGCCCCTAATTGATGAGTTGTTAGAGTTATGGAATGGAGTCACTATGTATGAAATCTATAAACCAATAGGTGAAAGACAATTTCAATTCCATGCAATGCTTGTATGGAGTACATGATGCCCTTGGGCTAACACATTTTTGTGGTATCTAAAACTGTTAACACATATTTTTGGTATGTAATAGTGCTAACTCATTTTTGTTGTATGTTTAAGTTGCATGTGATAATTATAAATATGAATCTTCTATACATGTCATACAATTATACACAATCTTGTAGGTCTTCAGACAAAGGGAAAAAATTCATGTCTAATTTGTGGTCCAAAGATGAAATTTCATCATTCAAATTGTTTAAGAAAGCAAGTGTTTGATGAGCATAGACACTTTCTCCACAAAAAAGATAAGTATCAAATTACTAAAAAACATCTTTTCAATGGGAAAGAAGAGACAACATCAAAGCCATGAAGAATGACACCTCACATATGGAAGTTGGAATACAATAGAATGAATAGTCAAGGTAATGCCATTCCATCTGATGAAGGTTTTTGTATGAAAGTTTAAATTTGGATATTGTCTTTTGTTTAGTAATAATGTAATTGATGTTTGTGAAGGTTGTCAAGGCATTGATGAGAAACTTCCAAAAGGACTTAAAAGCTATCTTAGATAATTTAGTAGGCTTCCGTACTACGAGCACCTCCCAATTGTGCATGTGTTTGATGCTATGCATATTGTAAACAATGTAAGAAAGAAACTATGGAAAATATTGGATGGAAGGTGTGATAAAGAAAAATTGGTCAAAATTTGTAATGAAATTTATGGATCCAATTATGTATTGAAGATTTTCATTGAATCAAATAGCGATGAAAATTGGATTAATACGAGTGTCATTCCTTGGCTATTAATGCAACAACAAATTGATGTCATATTTGAAGCCATAAATAAAATAAGTTTCCCATAGGATTTTCTACAAACATAAGTTGTCTCATATCAAATAAAATTGATTTTGGGTCAACATTGAAAAAAATTATTGGCATACCTTCCTCAAGGTAATTCATGTTCTTCTCTATTTACAATAAATTTGTAAAACATCATGTAATTCTCATTTTTTTATTTAATACTATATTTAAAATATCACTTTACTATTATTGTAGTACATTCTACCTCTTTCTCTCCCACAAAACTTTGACAACATGAGTGTCAAACAAGTTATATACGATCTTGTGAAATGCATGAGGTTATAAGTGTTATTTGTTAGATTTGTTGTATAGATAATTTTTTCTGCATATTGGTCTTTTTTTTTTGTAATTTATTATATAAGTTTTTGTAGAGTCTTGTTAATATTTTTTTGCATGATGAATATCTTCTAGGTGGTTGTCATCTAAAGAAATTGATAAAAAAGACACAAACCATTGGAAGAGAAATATTCCTTAGCTTTTGTGTGACATGAAAAAGTGTCTACCTTCAAATTTTTCAGTGCACAAGAACACTACCTCATACATCTAGTTGAGGAGATTGAATTGTGTGGACCTATACCAACTAGATCAATGTGGATGGTTGAGAAATACTTGAATTTTTTGAAGGGCTTGGTTCGATAAAGAGCACGTCTTGAGAGTTCCATGGTGGAGAGATATATGGTATACCTAACTATGGTGTACATTAGTGAATATTTTCCCAAATTTGCATCAAAGATTCATGTAGATCACATTTGGGATCCCAACTCCATTAACATATTCAAAGGGGAGTATTTGATGGGGAAAGGTAGATTGAGGAAAGTAAGAGAGAATTATAAGATGTTATTGTAGTTATATAATTCTTATCCATCATCAATATAAGTTATTTTTAACTAGTCTATTTATTTTATACATTTTCTCATGAG
The DNA here is from genome assembly GCA_028749045.1 of Cupressus sempervirens. Classification (NCBI taxonomy): domain Eukaryota; kingdom Viridiplantae; phylum Streptophyta; class Pinopsida; order Cupressales; family Cupressaceae; genus Cupressus; species Cupressus sempervirens. The sequence continues at coordinate 912,994,702 of CM053789.1, read as the reverse complement.
TGGGATACACTTCATTTGTATATTGCAAACCATCATGATTGGATGATGCCATGGATTGAATGATCTCAAAAAAATGGTTGCTCATTAACATGGGAAGGTGTTGCTTCACTGGTTAAGGAATCTCACCATAATGGAGATTCCAATGTTATGCCAATGATAATTGATCTAGCAAATGATTTAAGAGGTGGAAAGGTATGCATAAGTTAATCTATCATGACAACTCATGGATGGATGCATAATTTTGACATATTTGAAAAATAATAGGTCAAGCACCACAAAGCTATGTACTATAATGGCCGTAAATTTCACATAAAAATGATGGATGACATGAAGAGAACTTGTGATTCTGGGATAACTATAGCCTTTAAGGACACTAATATTTTTTCTAGAAATGAAATGCATCCTAAACAATCTGAAAATAAATACTATGGCATTTTGGATGATATAATTGAGTGTAACTTTAATTCCTTCAAACTAGTTACATTCATTATCAAATGGTATAGGCTATGACTAAATCAAAATGATCCTAATAGAACTATTATTGAACATGATAATAGATTTATAATGATTAATAAAAGGTCATTTGAGCTAGTAGGAAATGAGCCCTATGTTCTTCCAAGCCAATGTGAGAAAGTGTTTTACTTTGGCAGTCTACAAAAACTAGGTTGGTCATTTTTTGTTAGACATGATCCAAGAGGAAGATTGGTAAAGTATAATGTGATTGAAGAAGAAGTTACCGAAGAAGGGAAAGACTAAGTAGATGATGATGATGATGAAGATAAAGAAGGAAATGATGATGATGGTGGAGATAAAGAAGGAGATGATGATGATGATTGTGATGGAATTGATGATGATAGTGGTGGTGATGATGGTGATGATGATGATGATGGTGGTGGTGGCAATGATGATGGTGGTGATGATAATGATGATGATGACAATGATGGTCATGGTGATGATCATGATGATGACGATGGTCATAGTGATGATGATGATAATGATGGTGATAATGATGATGAGACGGACAAAGAAGATGATCAATGGAAATGTATTAGGTATGGTCAATAAAATTTAAGAGGTGTTGATATATTCATTAATTTTTTTTAAAGTTGTTATAAGTTATTATCATGATTAATGATAACAACATTGGTGACTTATGATACACATGTTGCAACTATGTGTTACAATGCTCAACTATTGGTGTTGAGTACTTATAATACATTTTTTGTAGAGGTAATAAATTAAAAAATATACAATGATTATGATGTATACATATTGTTCATGTTATGTTCTATGCAATTTGTAGCATAAGTATCATGTAATTTGTAACTAACTTAAGACAAATGATTTACATATGTAGGAAAATATACCCCTTTGATGATGATCATACACAGTAACATGGATCGAGAGGTGTAGATTTATTACATGATTTTTTTCTCTTTACCTTAAACATTAATTTTAAGCCAACTTCATCAATATTAGCCTCATTTTATAGCAAAATATTTCACTCTTTCAACTATATCTCTAATTTGATGGGTCAGATGTACCACTAAATAGGTATTTATCAAATTTGTCTTCCTCAAGTGAGGGAAATGTAGGAGTAGAAGAGGATAGTAAGACATGTAGTAGGTCTATGAAAGAGAGACGATCTAGAGGTGAAAAGATTAGAAAAGAGTTCAATGCATGCATGCAATTTTTCCTTGCTCAAGGGGGGTCATGTTCTTATGATGATGAGACAAAATGCAACATCAAGGTTCCTTTGAGGTACACACATCTTCAAAAAGAATAGGTACCCAAGGAATTACCTCCAATTAACACTGATTTTTGTGTTAACGAGAAGATATATCACATAGCTCCATCATCGTTACATGGTTTGGTCCTATTTTCCATGGATGAAATAAAGGTCAGTTATAAAAAAGTTGTTGAATTGATGGAGTATGCAAGACCTTGTTACAATTATAATAATTTGATGCAAATAGTTCAATATAAAAAAAGTATGCTTAGGTATGCACTGTCAACAAATTATCTACAATGGAAAGAAAATGATCAAAGTAAAATACTAACTATGCAAATTGATGGAAGGCCAAAAGTATTAGGGAACACTAAAGTTTTTATTAATATTACACATCTTGGGTCAACTAGTAAGTGACCCAATTATATTTTTGAGGCACATGAGGGAAATCACATTTTTGTATATGCGATAAAATCAATAAGTAGAGGGGAAGAGCTACTAATAGATTACAACTTGAATCACATAGATACAAAGAAAGTTACTAACATGGGACTTGTAAGTACTATATATGTAATATTTAAATTAATTACTTCCAATTAATAATTCCAATATACAATATACCATTTTATTAATAAGCTTTTTTGCTAAGTTGACTATTTCTTTTATTATGTCAATGTTTTTAAATATATTCCTTGTCATAGGGAAACATGGTCAATCCATTGGATGATAGAGGTAGGGATGTTGCTCCCACCCCTTCTTCAACACAGGTAAACCTTTTGTATAAAAAATGGTGTAATTATAATTTTACAAAATGTCATATTATTATGTTATTTTCCTTAAGGTTTTTGACTAGTTTTGATTGTTTTATTGATGTTTTTGTCACAATTTGATGCTTAGGGAAAGAGAAAAGAACCAATTATACAAGAGCAATTAGTTGTTGTTATGGCAGTCATAGTATTATGGAATGATGATATCACATATACTAATGACCCTATAAGCATGTGTAAAAAGAGCCTAAAAAGAAACAATCTACAAATTCTTGCACTTGTGATGAATCCAAATCCAACGAAAGAGAAATAGGTGACGAGAAATGAACTTTGTTGGAGAGCATATTATTTGGAAGTAAGAAACAATGAATCTTTAACTAGTACAATAGTTCAATAAATCTTTATATTTTATACTAATTTATAGATCATGAACCAAAATATGTATGTGTTGAGACAATATTTTTTGAGACCTCACCGAGTTGTTGGACTTGATGAGGGTACTAGTGCAGTTCCTACATGTATGTTATTTTAATTTTCAACCATGATAAGGGACATCATAAAAGTCACCATATACCTATTGGAATAATTTAGAATAATTGAGAGGGGTGGGTGAATCAGTTATCTAAGGTCCAAATGTATAGATAAAACCTTTTAGTACTTAGCAAATATATGTGTATGCATTGATTAGATCATCCAATATTTAGTATATTATTGTATTAGGTCAAATGAACTTCACTGAAATGTAAACATTCACACAATATGACACAAGGATTAAATGTAAAAACCCAATTTGGGAAAAACCACTAGTAACATGCTACCAATTTTCACTCTTCTGAAGTGAGCCCTATGAGGAGCCAACCCTATTAAAGATTACAATGCACACTATTAAATGTGAACTTGATTAAATGATTTTAGTCACTCTATTAGGAGTGAGCCTTGTTAGAGGACTTTAGAACATTCCATTAGAATGTCACCCTGTTAAAGTATTTACTCATGACTATTAGGTCAACCATAGTAGAAAAGATTTATCTAGATTGATACAATTGCTAGAAAGTAACGGTAGGACTTGATCTAATAACAAAACAACTCACTTGTAGATTATAAATCTCTCACCCATCTCTCAAATCTCTCACTCATCTCTCCATTCCACTTGGCACTCATTCCCCTTCATCTCTGACTGCTTGTTCACCCTTTAAGCCTTCACCTCCTTAAGCCTTGCTTAGTATGCCAAATGTAGGTTCATTCTTTTAGCCACCACATGAAGCAACACCTCAAGACTCCTCATCTATCTCTGCTTCTAGCATGTTATCTCCTTATATAGAGAATTTTGATCCTTTTCTACTTCATCTCCATCATCCATCTTAGGGTTAGGTTAGATTCATCCAATTTACCCTCTTTTCCATTTTGTTCCTTCTAGAAAATTCTCTTACAATCCTCTTCAAATTTTTCTTTAAATATTTTTTTCTTGAATTTTATGCCACCAGCTCATCAAACTTATCTTCAACATGCTTCACACAATTCAAGAAATCAACTTTATCAACTAAGATTTGTTAAATATTTGATCATACTCATTTTACTATCACTCAGCAATAACATGAAGTTTTCTTGGCAATAACTATCTTCTAATGCTTGGTCAACACTAGGTTGTTCATCATAAATCAAGTCTTTTCTGGCTCAATCATTACTATGATTCTTCTAATGCTTGACACATACTAATTTTTACTTAGCTCAACACATACTAAACTTCCTTTGCTTGACACATATTGAATTTCAATTTTTTTGATCACAACTAACTTTCTACTTGGCCTAAACTAAATTGCTTGGCTTCCACTATTTGCTTGGTCAAGCTTGGTAGATACATTTCTTTACTTAGTCTTCTTCTTTTCTTTTCTCAAGTATCCTTTCATTGTAGCCTTAAGTAGATAAACAACACACTATATCATCAAAGTCTTACTTGGTCTTATTATTCCTTTTATACACCATATAACTCAAACTTTCTCTAGGTACTCTTGTTATCCTTTCTTTTCAAATTGTCTTCATCTATCAATCAAATGATAGAATTCAGACTAAAGTTAGCAATTGTCTTACCATAAAGTAGCAGGTTTGACATTAGTGACTAAATAATAATTTTTCCATGATAGGTTTCATCAATCTCGTTCATTTCTATGCTTCAACAAGCTTCTTTTTCAACAATACCATGCTTCTCTATTGTAGTCCATTAATAGTCAAAACTACACCATTATTTTCTTCATGATTATTATTGATAGTTTTATAGGAAAGGTGAAGTGTATTACTATTTATATGTTTTTGCAATCTATATTTTAAAAAGACAATAAATTATATATATGATGATTTTTCAGGTCCTAATGATGTGCATACACCTCCTTCAACAAGGCCGACCAACACTTTGAGATTGCCAATTATAGGATTGACAACAAGGAGCATGCAAACATCCAAGCCTATTGCAACTAGAGTTGGTAAATACTTTCTTTTCTATATTTAATTATGTATTAAATATGATTTGATTTGTACTTTCTTGTTCATTCCATTATAGTATGTCATTGATTAACTTTGTGTAGTGATAGGTACACCTTCTCATGATGATAAAACATATACTAGTACTGTTGATAATTTACCATCCTTTCCTAGAGTAGCTTGTGTTACTTCTATTGGATCATTGGAGGCATCATTGTTGATGGACAAGAAAGATATGATTCTCTTAAAACTGTCTAAGATTCTAGGTACTTTAAAATGGTAATTATTTAGAGTGTAGTTGTAGTTTACTTATTCATTAACTCACTTTTGACTAATAATCCCATTATGATTTTGTAGGAAATGATTCTTTTTATATATATTTTTTGATTGAACATTGAAGATATTTGGGCCCACATTACATAAAAGGTACATAGCTTCATATAATTGGTAGAATATTTTTCCCTTCATGAACTAATTTTTATATATAATAATTTTGTTTTTTGTTAAGAGGTGGAATGAGCAAGGCCTTGAATTCAAATATTAGCTCATAAAATCTCTAAAGGATTTGTTTGGTCAAAATAATTTTAATAGAGTCCAAATTTTAAAAAAGTTTGCAAATATCTAAAGACTATGAGAGACCAATACAGAAGGACTCTAAAGGTCAACCCAAAGTATGAGCATCCTCCTATGGTTTCGGAGCTTGAGTGGAATGAAATCATTGAAGACACAAAAGAGATAAGACAAAAAGATAAAGGAATTAAACCACCACTCAAAAAAAAATAGGTATGTAGTTGTATTCATGTAATTATGCACAAATTAGTGATCTTTATATTTATATAATCTAACATATTTCTAGCATATTTCAAAGTTTACATAAATAGGTTGTAGGATACACCAAAGGCTACACAAGCTAGAAAAGATAAGGTTGGCCAACACCATCTTGGCTTTGGTGGATATATGAAAATTCATTGACCAATTGTAAGTTGCAATAAATAAAATTTTGTATCAATTTTTTTATATAAAATTACAAATAAGAAATACATTCAATATTGACAATATTATGTAAAAATGTAGGGCATTGAAATTAATCTAGCACCCACAAAAGAGGACAAACAAATTAGCTTCAAGCAAGGCTATAAAGCAATGGTTGCCTGCCACTGCACAAAATCCAATGACCACAGAGATGTAGAAGATTCTGGTACATTAGTTCAAACATAGGTAAATAGGCCCAATGAATAGTAACCTTTATGTAATTTTTTTTGAGTATGCAAAATGTCATCATGACAGAGTCAAGTGTGATGTTAGTTTTGAGCATGTTGAGGTTGGGACTAAACAAAATGATATAGTAGATGATGTGGCACTATTAGGTAAAGAAAAATTCCCATTATGTTCTTTAGATTAATGAAATACTTACATTTAAAATATATATTTAGAATTAAACCCATTTATCCGTTATTGCAAGGGTGCATCATTCTTGTGCTCGAAAAAAGAAGAGGAAGCATCATGTCATAAGATCAAAACCACAAGAGCTAGAGGAGAATGTCAAAGGTAGTCATGATGTGCCTATTAGCCTTTATCTTCAACAAACAACAAAGAAAAATCAAAAGAAGAAAGGAATGTTAAAAACTTTGTTTGATGATGAATGTGTTAATGAATGTTGGTTATTAATGAATTCTACGTCATGTTATTGAATATTGTTATGTAATTATAATGATTGATGTGTTCACAAATTATTGATGAATGTTTATACATATTAATGAATTATATGTCATGTTAATGAATGTTATGTGATTATAATGCTTGTTGTGTTCATGAATTATTGATGAATGTTTATACATTTTAATGAATTGTATGTCGTGTCACTATATGTTATGTGATTATAATGATTCAATGTTATAGTTATTAAATGAATGAATGAAATATTTAGTTAGATGTTAATGTACAATTTAGAGTGATTATGGGGTTGGGGGGGGAAATAGAGGCAAAGAGAGATTCCACCTTCCCATGGTGGCCTTGTTAAATAGAGAATATTAAAGGATTCTCAAAACCAAGTGAATCTAAAACTAAACCTATCAAAACTAAATAACAATATATGGTCCCATCATTGAGTGGTTGGAGAACTTCACCACAGTCACTAATGATTGTCATTTCTTCCATGCTAATGTAGATGTTTCTATGATGTTCATTTCTATAGACTCCATATCAATTGCCACTACAATTTCATCGCATGTCTACACTATTAGTTATTATCATTACATTTCCATAATGAATCACAATCATCTCTTCTATGATAAATAGTATGTATTGGTAAATAGACTTGTCACTTTGAAACTCTTGATAATGTACCCAATGGAAGTGTGAAAAAATAAATATAACTATAGGATAAACCACTTCATAGTGTAATATTCCTCTGAATTTAGGAGTTGAAACTCCATTGTATATATTTTAAGAATGAAACAAGAACATATGAACAATTACACACTTGGTAATACTCTCAAAATATTCTTTCTATACTTATAATTTTTTAATCTTCTACTTCTATTTTGTAGGTATCTAAAGTAATTGAAGTAACACTTAAACTCTTCATTGCATCTGCATCCCACACTTTGTTTTCTATCTATGAGTTTATCCTATTAGTGAACATATTCAAGAAAAAATGACAATTAATATGTTTGATATCCCTTAATATTTATTTTTCAAAGAAAAATTAAAATATTATTCTTTAGTGGATGAAATTAATGGAGATAGTCTTAAATGTTAACTGTGTCAACCTCTTGGTTTTAGGCAATGTAGAAGGAGGCCCTAGTTCAATATGCAATCTCAATTGATATGCATAGGACATCAGCTGGAGCTGAAAAATGCAATAGATTTACATTTTTGTTACATGTCATTACTTAGGTATTTTACGTTATAGACCATCACAAAGATTGTAATTTTGACTCTTCTAGCTGAGGGTAATGTCCTTAGCATGCAAGAAAACAAAGATTTTTTATTTGCTCCCTTACTGAGGATATTCTCTCAGCCATAGAAACTAGAGTTCTAACATTCATGATGATTTATAAATTGAAAAAACTTATAGAACTATTAAAATAATGAAAATGTGGTGCATTTTTCAGCTCCACATGTTTTCCATGTATATGGAACATAGCTACATGTGCATTCTCAATTTGGAGTGGCCAAATCTTATTTTGGATGGGAGGGAGAGAAGCCAAAGACATATTGATGGGGAGCTTCTTCACTTTAGAGCTTATTTTCTCTAACCAAGGCTACTCCTAGCCCACTTAGGGTTACTATTCCAAACTCCAACCTAGAGGACTCCTTCCTAATCCCCTTTCACCAAGAAACTCACCTAACAATTCAAGTTTCCATCCTCTACCTTCAATTCACCAACTATGCACCATTTGACCTAGTGTGCCAATATTCTACCAAGTGCACCTAAAAGGAAAAATCCAATTTTGAACCATCATTATGAGATTCTTGACACATTTCCTACTATTTTGCATCATTCTTTTGAGTTTCACACACCAACAACTCCAAATTGCCTAGTTCTCCCTTGTAGCCCTAAGAGCCCCTATTAGCACTCCTAAAAACAAGGAACACGCTATAACTACCAAAATATCTTAACAAGGCCACTTGGTGTCTTTAGGAATTTTCTTCCTAGTGACCTAGGCTTGAATATTTTTAAGTTTTAGGTCTCTAATGTGACCATACAGTACAGCTCCTTAAAACCCCTATTTTAAGGGTTTCAAAGACAATGTCAATGAATCTTTCACAACTTGTTCCAAAATACACATCCAACATCCTCCTCTATGTTTTGAACCATTGAAAACCTACTACTTTATTTAATAAGAAATATTGGCATGTTCCTATCCACTATTCTCACCAAAACTTTAATTCAAGCTTTCATTACACCTTGCCAAGCCTTCACTACTTGCCTAGGGCTCGCTTGAAAAATTAACTACTTGACTTGCATAGAACCCAAAATAATTATATGCATTATTTATGGGGGATATTTCTCAATTTCCAAGATCCATGGTGTTTTGACAAAGGAAGTTCAAGCCATAGCAATTTTGGTGCTGGTGATTCAAAATTGGACAACAGGAACACAAAACCTAATTAATTTTCTAAACCTTGTAAAATGAATGCTTTGAATCAAAAAAACTATGCACAGATCCAAAACATGATTCAAAGACACTACTCCAATAAAAATAGTAAGCTAATCAATCCAAAATCTCATTCAATCCTTCAAATCATGTTTTCTGTCAATCATAACTATATTCCTTCTTGCATATGTTGTCCATACAATGGTACATCCAACCCCTGAGACTGATTTGGAAGGTTTTCTTATAGAATCACATAACCACCTTACCTTGTGGTTCAACCCATAAATACCCATGTTTCCTTTTTTCCAAAACTATGTAAAAAGTTGCTATGTAGTTTTGCAAAAAGTGCAAAGTTGTCAATGAGCAACTTTTTGACAACTTTTGCAATTTTGCAAATTAAGCCTTCAAACTTGATCATTTTGTTTCAAAACCTTTCAAAATGAAATTATAACACCTAAGGACCACTTTTTCACATATATTTACCCCTTTTAGGCATTTTTTCACATTTTCCCTTATTGAGCAATTTCTAAGCAATTTTTTCCTATCATGACCTAATTGACAAAACTTGAATTACATTTCAAATCCTACCTATTCAAACTTCCTAAACTTACCTTGGGACTTTTTTCCTAGTCCCTATTTCCTCAATGGTTGGTTAGACCATTTATAAACCAAAAATGAGTTGGGATTTCACCTTTACCCTTTGGTGCTCATGTACCATTCTCCCCTTGCAAGAAGAAGACTAAGGTACTATTGGAGAGAGGAACTCCTTGCTAATGCCTAAGATACTCCTAAATCACTCTCAAAAATCCAAGAGGCCTTAGATTTAGGAGTATCTAACCACTTCACTAGATGTTCTTGATAAACCTTGTTTCTTGTACTCTTCTTCACCTTGGAATCCAATATCCTTTCCACCTATGGTTGTTTCCTTTTAGATTCTTGTAGATCTGAGATATCCTCGGTGAGCTCTCCCTAATACTCTACTTCATCTAGCTTAGGACCCTTATATGATATAAATTAAAGATGGGAGAGATAGGCATGTCCTTGGGTAAGTCTACCTTGTAGGAATTGGGTTCGTACTTCTTGACTACCTTGCATGGCCCAATCCTCTTCATCTACAACTTACTTAGGATGCCCTTTTGTAACCTAGCTTTGTTTAGATAAACCATCACCAAGTCTCCCACTTGAAAATGCAACTCACTTCTCCCCTCATCCTTCTTCTCCTTCAATTTTTTATTTGGCTTGATCAAGATTTTCTTAACCTAATCATGCACTTCTTTCATGGATTGAACAAAGTCATCAACATGCTCACTAATGTTGTCATGTGCTGATAGGTCCCTTAACTCATTATGCCCCTTGGATGAGTTCCATACACTATTTGGAAATGACTTAAACCTATTGTCCTACTCTTACTATCATTGTAGGAAAATTCTTCTCAAGGGATAACTTGCTCCCAACTTTTCCCATACTCCTTAGTAAGACACCTTAATGGGTTTCCTAGGACCTTGTTGATAACCTCTATTTGGGGATGGTAGGTAGCACCATGTGCTAGCTACTTTCCAATCCTCTTCCATAGGGTCTTCCAAAAGTTCCCCATAAATTTGACATCTCTATCATCAACTATGCTTCTTGGTAAGCCATGTATCTTAACCACCTCCTTGAAGAATAGAGTAGCAATATTAATTGCATCATGTGTTGTCTTTCCTGGGATGAAATGGCTCATCTTTCTAAACCTATCCACCACCACAAACACACTATCTAACCCTATCCCATTCCTTGGAAATCCCACTATGAAGTCCATGTTGATGCATTCCCAAGGTCTATTAGGAATGGGTAGAGGTTGGTACAGTATTGCATTAGAAGAAGTGCCCTTTTCCTTTTGACATATTCCACACTGCTCCAATACCTCCTTACATCCCTTTGAATCTTGGACTAGTAATAGAACCTCTCCACAAGGTCTAATGTATTGTTAAGACCAAAGTGCCTACTCATGCTCCCATTGTGCTTCTCTTGTATGAGATTTTCCCTCATAGATTCCCTTGGGATGCACAACTATTAACCTTTGAAAAATAGTCCATTTTGCAAGGTGTATTCAATAAAATCACTATGAAAATGATTCAAAAATCTAGTACATACCTTGCAGGCCTCTGAAAAGTTAGTGTCCTCCTCATATAGGTCTTTGAATCCATCCAATCCTATGCTCTACAATGTGACCTCTTGTACTATCAGCAACCTCCTACTCAAAGCATCAACCACCTTGTTGTTTTTCCCTTTTCATGTTTGATTGTGAAAGAGTAGATGGTAGGAAATCCATCTATTTTATGCGCCTTAAACTTAGTTTCTCTTGTGAGTTGATAAAGCGCAGGGCTTGGTTATCTACGAAGACAACAAAATCCTTAGGCAATAGGTAATGCCTCAACTTCTTGAGGGCTTGGACAAGTATATAGAGCTCTGAGTCATATGTTGAATACCTTGTCTTAGCTTCACTAAGCCTCTCACTAAAAAATGCTACTGGCCTACCCTCTTGGCTTAAAACTATCCCAACTACTATGTTACTAGCATCACATTCTACCAAAAAGCATTTCTCAAAGCTAGGAAAAAGAAATATTGGTTGTGTTGTCACTTCTTTCTTCAACCTCTCAAAACTTACATCTACTACCTTGGTCCATGTGAACTTGGTCTTAATGCCTCCTTTAATGATGTCATTCATGGGTGCACAAATATCACAAATCTCCTCACAAAACTCCTATAGAACTATGCTAGGCCATGAAAAATTCTAACCTTAGTAGCAGATCTAGGGGTAGACCAACTCAAGATTGCCTCCACCTTTTCATTGTACATATTCAAATTCCCTTGGGATACCACAAACCCAAAATACACTAGCTCCTCCTTCATGAGCTCACTCTTTTCAAAGTTCACAGCCAACTTTTCCTCTTGAAGTTTCTTCAACACTATTTCTAAGTGTTTCATATGCTTCTTATTTGTCTTGCTAAAGATGAGGATTTCATCTAGGTACACAAACACAAATACTCCTATGTAATCTTTCAAAACCTCATTCATGACTCTCATGAAGGTACTTGGTGCATTGGTAAGGCCGAATGTCATTACCAACCACTCATAGAGACCCTCAGTAGTCTTAAATGTAGACTTCCACTCATCACCCTCTTTCATCCTAATATGATAATATCCACTTTTGAGATCAATTTTGGAAATATACTTAGCCCTACCTAGACAGTCCATTAGATCCTCTATTCTAGGAATCAAAAATTTGTACCTAATTATGATTATATTGATTTCTCTAGAATCATTGCACATTGTACACTTACCTCTCATTTTAGGTGCTAGGACAATTGGTACAAGACATAGACTGATGCTCTTCCTAATCAACCCCTAATCAAGCAACTCTTGGACTTGCCTTTCAATCTCCTTGTTATGCTTTGGAGTCATCTTGTATGCAAATTTTTTTGGTAGTGATGCTCCTAGTATGAAGTCAATCTGATGACTTATGGCTCTCTTTGGAGGTAATGTTAGTGGTGCTCCATCACAAATTATATCCTTGAACTGATCCAATAATTTTTGTGGGCTTCACCATGATGGCATACCCTAATCCTTCACCTTGCTTGAAGTCCTTGGGGACACTCATCAACAATGTCTTGGTTGTAGCCTTCTCTACATTTTTCTTCCTCCACTATGGACTATATCCAATAGGTGACCCCATCCTTCTTGAAAGAATACTTTTTTTTTCTTTCCATGTTGTACTACATCCCTATCATACTACCAAGACCTTTCTAGTAGTAGGTGGCAAGCATCCATGGGAAGCACATCACATAGGATCTTGTCTTGGTACTTACCAATGGTGATGTCTGCCAAAACTTGCTCATTTACTAGTATATTCTACCCCTTGTTCAACCAAATCACCCTATAAGGACACACGTATGGAATCTTTGTTAGTCCAAGCTTTTGTACTACTTCCTCTGATAGTACATTTTTAGTAGACCCTAAGTCTATGATCACTTTGCATAACTTACCAAGTATCTTGTAAGTAGTTCTAAATAGTGCTCTTCTTTGCTTGGTTTCCTCCTTTACTAGTTCCTTACCCAAGACTCTCCTTAACATGAGATTTTCTCCCTTTTCTATGTCAAGGTCCACTTCACCTACCTTCTAATTATCTTCCTCTTGGATGTATGAAAATTTATTCTCTCCATAGGATGATGATGCATTCTCTGGACATCTATAAGAAGGGTGTTCCAACTTTCCATGATTGTAACACTTCATATTACTAAAGTGTGAGCCTATGTTGTTGTTCCATATCTGCCTCTACCTCCATTGCTAGATCCTCTTACTCTACTAGAGCCTCCCCTTTGACTGGTCTCACTAGCCTACTCATTCCATTTGGAATCCCCATAGCCTCTCTGCTCATTAGTCCTTCCACTAGAGCCTCCTCTTGAACCACCTCTGAAGTCCTTACCTCTGCCTCTATTTTTGGAACTTGAGTCCCCTTTCTTCCTCAATTTGTCTTCCACTTTCCTTGCCATTTGAAAATAGCTCTATAGTGTGGTGAGACTAAACAAACTCAAGTAAAAATGTTTAAACAATAACCAATATTTCTCCTTGACAATATTTTCTCTTACTGATCCCTTAGGAACACAATGTTGGTTACCTTTAAACAATAGCCCATCTTGTAAAAGAAATTTAGAAAAATCAATGTGGTACCTTTCATTTATAGCTTGAAAAACCTCATATACCTCCTTGAAGTCTTCATTTTTTGTATACATATTTTTCATGGCACCCACACCTTTGCTACTCAATTGAACTTCTTTAATAGTTAAATTCCTTCTACTAAGGGTGTCTGTAACTTTATTTGCTACCCCTTTCTTGTATTTTATTGATAAAGTATATGCTTGGATTAACTCCATCCACTTTTCATGCCTATGGTTCAACTTTTCTTACTTTTTCAAGAAGCAAGAGCCTCTCATCAATAAAATTAATGAATTTTTTAGGTAACAAATAATGCCTCCATTTTCTTAGAGATTGTACCAAAGCATACATCTCCAAATCATCTGTAGAGTATTTTTTCTTAACTTCATTTAGTTTTTCACTAAAAAACACTATAGGCCTCCCTTCCTAACTTAACATAGCTCCTATGGCCTTGTTACTAGCATTTCCACTATGAACACCTTGTCGAAATATGGTAATGCTAGGATAGGTTTCTCGACAACTCTTCTCTTGAGGTACTCAAATGAATTATCTACCTCACTATTCCACATGAACCTACATTTTCTTCCCCCTTTTATAGTATCGATCATAGGGGCACAAGCACCACTAAATTTTCTCAAAAAAATTCTATAAAAGCTTGCAAGGTCATGGGAGCTTTTTACCTTAGTGGTAGTCATAGGTGTAAGCCAATTCATGATTGCTTCCACCTTGGATGGATCCATCTTCAATTGATTTTTGGAAATTATGAACCCAAGGAACACCAACTTTTCTTCCAAAAATGAATACTTCTCCAAGATTATCTTCAATTTCTCTTCAAGAAACCTTTCAAGGACTAAATCAAAGTGCTTTAGATGTTCCTATTGAAAACAAGAATGACATCCAAATAAACAACACAAAACTTGTTAATAAAAGGTTTTAAAACTTCATTCATGAGTCTCATGAATGTGCTAGGTGCATTAGATAGACCAAATGGCATCACAAGCCATTCATATAGTTCCTCATTTGCCTTAAGGTTGTCTTACATTCATAACCTTCCCTTATCCTGATCTAATGGTAACCACTCTTTAGGTCCATCTTGGAATAATGATTTGCACTTGTTAAACAATCCAATAGATCTTCTATCCTTGGCATAGGGAACCTATATCTGATACTTATCTTATTGATGACCCTAGAATTAGTACATAACCTCCATGTACATTCCTTCTTAGAAGCTAGTCCTAATAGTATAACACAAGGACTAACACTCTTCCTTATAAAGCCTTTGGATAGAAACTCCTCAATTTGTCTAGCTAACTCTTCATTTTGTTTAGGGGTAATCTTGTAGGTTGCTTTATTGGGTACTATTCACCTAGTATCAGGTCTATACAATGTCTTATCTCCCTTTATGGTGGCAAACTCTCTGGTTCACTACCTACAACAACACCTTTATACTTTTCCAACAATTCTTTGACCTCTCTAGTTCCTACTTTATGTTCTACTTTCCTGACTTGGGGAATGCTCCTTCTTTCCTTGGTCTAACTATGATGGAAAAACATGGTGGTTTTTCTTCCTGTATAATTTTGCAAAAATTATTTTTCTCCAACCATCATGACATTAGTTACCTTGTGGTTTCCATCATTAGGGAGGGGCCTCATAGTAAAAATTTCTCCATCCTTGGTTATATTATAGACATTTTGATTCCCATCATGCCTAGAATCTACATCATACTGCCAAGGCCTTCGTAAGAGTAAATGACATGCATCCATCTCAGTCACATCACACAAAATTTTATCTCTATAATTCTCAATATTAAATTCTACCCACACTTTCTCACAAATCAAGGCATGTTGCTCCTTGTTTAACCAAGGTACTCTATAGGGGTAAGGGTGAGGAATTGTTTGCAATCCTAATTTATCTACCATCTCCTTGGAGATAAAATTATTAGTAGAACTAGAATCAACAATAACTTTACAAACTTTACCACTTACCTTGCATGTGGTCCTAAAAAGTGACCTCCTTTGTGATGGCTATTTCTCAGTTGGCACCTTTAAGAGAGTCCTCTTGAGCATGAGGCACTCTCCTTTCTCTAGATATATAAACTTGGCATGAGAGATAATTCTCTTCACATCTTCCTCCTATGAACAATTATTTCTTCTTTCACTTGTGTGGCCAATAGATCCTTGCTTCTCTGGACACCTAGAAGATTGGTGACCCCCTTGTTGAGGTTGTAACACCTACCTATGAAGATAACAATACTTCTACCACTAAATCTTCATCTTCCATTAGGTCTTCTCCCTCTAAAGCCTCCTCTATTCTTGCATAAACTTCTTTCTCAAGACCTCCTATATCTCCTTGAGGCTTGAATGAGGTACCCCAAGCTATGAATCTTCTTCTACCTCTAAAACTTCCTTTCCTATTCTTACCTTTTTGATACCCTTTCCTCTTTTTCAGTTCCTCCACCTTGAGTGCTAACTAATAAAATTTGTGAACACTATTAGGTTCAACAAATTTACTTCATCTTGGATGTTTTATCTCAGCCCATTGAGATACTTTGATGACTTTTGAGTCTCACTTTTAGTCATCTTGGACTTCAAAGTTAACTTGTGGAATTCCTCTATATAGGCAACCACATCAAGGTCATTTTGTCTCAATTTCTAAAACTTCTTATGCACCACCACCTCATAGTTCTTTTGCACAAATTGTCTCTTCACTTCTTCAAGCATTCTCTTCCAATTGCTTATTTACCACTTATTATTTTCTAGCCTTTAATTCTACAAATAATTCCACCAACTGAAGGATGAACCCTTCATCTTCAAATTTGAAATCTTCAATCTTTGATCATCATGGGTCTCTTCACAATTAAAGTAGTTATCTAAGGATTATATCCAATCAACAAAGCCATCAAGGTCCATTTTACCTGTCAAAATAGGTGAATCTACCTTATTGTCTCTCTTCCTTACCCTTTGAAGGGCTTCTAGGAGTGGCTTCTGATCCATAGGTATCTCCTACCTTGAGTTCTCATCACCCTCTTCATCTTCAGAGTCTTCAACAACCACCATCTTGCCTTTCTATTTCAATTTGGCAATCTCTCCTTCCATTTTATTTATCTTTGCCATGTGGTCCATTAAGAGTCTAGCTAATTCAACACTGGTGACCCTTTAGGGAATCTCCTATTTTTCTCTTGATATATTGTCAAACTCTAGATTTGTTGTGCTTTGATACGACCTCATGTAGAGTGCACAACTAGAAAGGTGTAAATGGGCTTTCCCACTCTATCACCAAATAAACCAATCACCAAATCCCCAACCTTATCACAAGGTTATAACAAGTTTAGATCCTCCAAATGTTAAAGAAAATAGGACTACCAAATTTTCAAACACCCATGGACAAAGGATCAAATTCATCAAATTTTGGCTTCAGGACTTAATCCCCACAACTAGGACAATAAGAGAAAAAATCAAAGTTGAATTTATCCAATGGTTCCAAGGAATGAAATGGACTTCGGGCACTGACATAATACAAAATACATCACTGGTTTGATCCCCACACTTCCACAATGTATCAAACCCAAATTCACCTTGTAGCCCTATTAGGCCTACTTAAGAGGTTTTTGGTGTCTAACTTCCAAAAGTCTCAAAAAATCCTTAAGAAAAATTAGAGTTCCAGATACCCTTTTTAGAGTTATATCCAATCCCAAAGTACCAAGAGTCAGTTCCACTCCAACACTCCCTTTTGTTCACTAAGCAACACAATCCTAATTGGCCTAATTAGGCTTGGTTCACAAAGAAACCATGGGAAAGTGGGGTCATAAAAACACACCCAATACTAAGGAATGTCTATTTACCTTCCTAAAACTTACTTCCAAACACTCAGCCCTTTAATGGGTCTCCTCCTCTTGTTATGCTCCAAACAACATGCTCACAAGGTCAAATCCTAATAGGCTGGTTAGGAAAAATAGAAAAACATATTGCTCAGACTTGAAACCTTAGAATCATTGAGAGGACCCACCTAAATTTCATTCCCCAAGAGGCCATTAGAAACTAACTGTGGGAATCACAGCTAGGGGCCCATCTTTGTAATTTGCACAAATTGATTGCCCTACAAACCCTCCTGTACAAAAAAGGAATAACTTGAACAAAACTCAACACAAAAGGATGAAACCAAAATAAATGGAAAGATAAGAGAAAAATATTTTTTAATAAATCATCTGATCATGCCTACCAATCCATACAATATGGATAAAGTACAAGAAACTAATAAAATTGCTCCAAAACTAAAAAAACTCTTATTGCAACTTCTCCCAATCCATAGAATCTACCCTTTATGACCTCACAAATGAGGTACATATTCTTCCTACATCCATTACAATGGTTATAACTATTTTTTGAATAGTTACAACTCCTTTTCAACTAAGTTGCATTTTTTAGCAACTTTTACAATTTTGCAAATTAGCTATTTGCACAAAAAGTGCAATTTTTGCAATTTAAACAATTCTTCAATTCTAAGATTTGGAAAAGGTTCCAACTTATTTAAAAACTTAAAAAAGAACTGAAAACACCTAATCCTAAGCTATATTAAGAAAAAACCACAAAATGACCCAATTTTGCCAAACTATCCACTTTGGCTTATAACTTGCCAAAAGTGATCTAGACATACATGAAGGTGTCTTTTCATTACCAACATGGATATCTATCCAAGATTTATTTATCCTAGCTAGATTAAGTGACAAAACAAAACATAAGAATAACATCCACAATAGTGCCTTGGTGCTCTACACTAGGACCGAATCTATGTATGGTTTGAATCTAGTAGGAAAGTATCGATGACAATGCTTTTTTAAGGTTCTTGCATAATGTTGTTTTGTTACATGTTTGGTATTGAATGATAGACATTATGTACCTATACCTCTCTTTCTCATGAATTTATATTTTAAATTTTTTTTCCTATTTATAAACCATATCCCAACCATTCTCTTTTTAGAACTTGTACCTCTCTAGTGGTTAGCATACATAGGTAATTGGTATCTTGAATTTAGAATCTTTATTTGATTTTCATAGTCATCATTTTAGCCTAGAAAAATGCAAAAACATAGCTTTCATATCTTAGGGAGAGTTATTTTCCAAATTACAAGGAAAATTTTCCATACGTCATTCCTTTAGTGATCATACATATTGTCTTGATTTCTCAAACATTATTTATATTCACTCACCTTGGACTAGGCACCTTACATTTGTCTTTGAATGACATCCTTATCACCTATTTTTGGACTATCTTTTTGAAGTCATAAATATCCACAATCATTTAGAACCCTGTCTAGATATTTTTTCTTTGAACTCATATAATATCTCTACTTTATATTTAATAAAAAAAATTAAAAAAATTACATTCCTTAGTCTTGAATATGCCAACTACTTGTTCTATGACCAAAGATAAGATGAATCCTAGTTAGAATCAACCTAGAAACTCTAGAGGTAGTCAGAAAGATAAAGGAATCCTATAAAACTAGTAAATCTTATGTCAAATGTAGGCAGTCAGAGCTAATACTTAGGAGTATGGTTTGTTTTCAAGATTTTGAGGAATTGTGATGAACCCCAAGATGATGCTTATGATGCTATTAAGCTCTAAAAAATATTTTTATGCTTGGTCACAATAGAGACCAAATGTTGCACATTCTCAATTTGGTCTTAGCATAGGTGAATTTTTTTTAAAAATTCATCATCTAGTAAGAAATCATAACAATAATATTCAATGCATGTCTTGGTAGTGTTCTAAAATTTCCAATCGATTCAATGTGTAAGTCGAGCATATGGGGAAAGTTGACTTGGGACCATATCTTTATAAATGCTCTCTAGTAAAATTATCCATGAATCCTCTTTTTATAAGAGTCTTCTATGGTATTACAATCTCAATCATTATAAATTGAACTGAAGTGTTGTGGACACATGAGTCATAATGCTTACTATGTAACTTACTAGAAGAATTTTAATTTTAAGCAATCACAACTAGATTTGATAATATTTTTTTATATACATTCTCCATTGCTACTACAATTCTTTGATTTACAAGAAGAATGCCCAAAAACTTAGAAGTAAAATTAGAATGTCTTTGAACTCTCTATGGATTTATGATGTATTATATAAAATGAGATTGTACAAATATATAGCCTTTTCTATTTCATTGATAGCTTTGAATTCTTTTCTAGAATGAAATGTCTATAAATAAAAGGAACCCATCTACATATGACTCCTTGAAATGTTAGAAATTGATATTTTCTTTATAAAAAATTGTTATTTATGTTTCTTTTAAACTTATAAATGTTTAATGATCAGAGAATATGCTCCTTTAATTTTTTTTTTTTTAATCATGCTACATATTCATTGATGTGGTCATTTATTGATGCATACATATGTTCCTTAGAAAGTGCATTATTGCATTGTTTTATTCCTTTCTTCTTGTATCATATATAAAATCTATAAGTTGGGGAAGAGAACATAATCTCATGATGTGGAAATAAATGGAAAGTAATGATACTATTTTTGTTACTTAAATATGTATCTTGTGCATCTATGTTTTATGAAAGGAATTTAAGACATACTAATAAACTTGGAATATTAATTGATGGAGAAATAGGTCCATTGTTACTAGAGAGAAGATATATTGAACTTCCAAGATTGGTGAATTAATAAATAATGTTACGATTGTTAGGAATAGTCAATTACAATTATTCCATATTCTATGTGTAGTTGGACAAACTGGATTGTCAAATAGTATTATTTCATTCTTACTTGTACTAACTTTAGACCCTTTACCTCTTACTCTTCTTCCCCTTCCTCTCGTAAATCCACAATGTTCGCCCAGTTTATCCCTTTCTTGTTCTTTTCTTCCCCTACTACCATTATTTTCATCCCCACTAGCAACATCTAAACCTCCCATTCATGGAATTTTCTCAAAAATTTCAAGACCCCTCCCACATATGTCTGAATCATTGATCAACATCCCCTTAATTCATTATGATATATTTTTTTCCAAAATAGGGATATTGTTGAAGTTTTGATGGCATTTTGTCAATCTTTTGATGATAGTTTCCATCAATGACATGGCAATATTGTCATAATCTCATAGGATTTTGACAAATTTTGGTCAACATTTTGACGAGGCTTGTTGTTGATGACATGACAACCTTGTCAAAAACCACTAGTAATCACCAAATTTTCAATGTTTGCTGGTTATGGCTTGACACCACCTGCCTGATAGAGATTGGGATCATTTTCAATTAGGTCATTCATCGATAAATAGATAGCCTTGGCTTTTGTCAAAATTTTGACAAAATTATAACGATGAAATGTTTCGACTATTGATTGTCAAAAAATTGACCAATGCTCATTGAAAAATAGGTCCATATTTACTAGTAGGCCAACTAAAGTTGAAAAGGAGTTAAGCTTCTACCTTGTCACTACCTTTGTAAAAATATTGACTAGATTATAATTTGTATGTATCTTGTCCATTGTCAAAAATTGACCAAATGAAATGATATTGTAATTGAATGTGTTTATCTTCAAATGCATAGCATAATTCTTGGCAAGATGAATGACACTTTGGCTATCTGTAAACAAATGATTATTCCTATGTGGGTGTCCCAACTCTTCCATGAGGAACTAGAGCCATATGATCTCCTTAGTTTCCTCTGAAGCAACAACATACTCTGCCTTTGTAGTGGACAAAGCATTCACCTTCTGTAACTGAGAAATCTAGCTCACTCTTGTCCCACCAACATTAAATACATAACTTCTAGTACTTTTCCTGGTATTAAGATCCCTGACAAAATCATAGTCAACATAGCCTTGTAAATCAATAGTAGAGGCCCCCAAAATGTAAAAATTTACTAGATGTTCCTCTCAAATATCTGAGAATCCATTTGACTGCATTCTAACACTCAATTCTAGGATGACTCATATACTTGCTAACAACTCCCACTAAATGTGCAATATCTAGCCTAGTACATACCATTGCATACATTAAGCTCTCTACAACTAAAGCATAACATGCCTTGTACATCTTATCCTCCTCTTCTTATGTCTTTGGACACATCTCCTTAGTCAACTTCAAATGACTAGGCAAAGGTGTGCTGACAGCTTTAGAATTCTTCATAGAGAAATATAGCAACACCTTCTCAATATAATCAACCAGTGATAATGTCAATATTCTATTCTTCCTATCTTTGAAAATTTGCATACCAAGGATTTATTTTTATGCCTCCAAATTATTCATAGAAAATGAATGCGCTAACTATTTTTTTAACCCCTTAATGTGATCCATGTTAGACCCAGCTATAAGCATATCATCAACATATAAACATAAAATAATGTAGTTGTCATCATCCAACCTTTTAAAATAAACTCAATGGTCTAAATAACAATGAGTATAACCATGCTCATTCATAAAAATGTCAAATTTAAGATACCATTTTTGAGGTGCTTGCCTCAAGCCATATAAAATTTTCTTCAATCTGCACACTAAATTATACTTACGTTGACCTCAAATCCCTATGACTATGTTGTATATATATCTCTTCATCTAGATCACCATGAAGAAAGGAGATTTTAAGACAAGCTACTCCAAATATAAATCTTTAGTAGCCATAATACTTATAAAAGTGCAAATAGAAGACATTTTAACAATAGGAGAAAATATCACATCAAAATCAATGCCCTTTTTCTGTGCAAATCCTTTTACAACTAATTTAGCTTTAAATCTTTTCTCACCTCCATCCTCTTCTCTCAACCTGTAAACCCATTTATTCTATAAAGCCCTTTTACCAATAGAAAACTTACATAAATTTCAAGTCCAATTTTTTAGGAAGGAGTCCATTTCTTCTGTCATTGCTAACTCCAATTGAATCTTTGTATCCACCTACACAACTTCATCATAACATTCAGGTTCACCAACATTTATTAATAAAATAGTATACAAAGAGGTAGAAAATATTTATGGAGGTCTACTTAACCTTGTTGACTATCTAACATTCGTTGGAGTGCCTAATATGTGTTGTTGCAGAGCATGAGGAATTGCTGGAACATCATGCTTTTGAGTATCATCCAACACTACATAGTCATTTTCTTTCTTCTCACTCTACTACGATAAATCTGTGTACACCACTTTCTCATTGAATATGACATCCTTGCTTCTTATAATTTGATGATTTTCAAAATCACAAAGGCTATAACCAAATTCATAAATGTCATATCCAACAAATATACATTTCTTATATTTAGCTTCTAGCTTGGTTATGTTTTCAGAATCTATATGTGCAAATGCTTTGTAACCAAAGGTTTTGAGAAAAGAATAACCCACCTTCTTACCAATCCATGTTTCCTTTGGAATACCACAACCTGAAGGAGTAAAGGGGCCTCTATTAATCAAACATAAAACATTATTGATAACCTTTGCCCACATATTTAAGGGTAGCCTAGCATGCAACCTCATACTCCTCAGACATTCCATTATTATAAAGTTCATGTGTTCAACTACTCCACTTTACTGTGGAGTCCTTGGAACAATTTTCTATCTGGGAATACCATTAGTGGAGCAATAGTATTCAAATTCATAACTACAATACTCACCACCATTATCAAATCTAAGACATTTTAATCTTTTACTAGTCTCATTTTCAACCAAGCATTTCCATTTCTTAAAAGTTTGAAATACACTATATTTCTATTTCAAAAAATGAACCTATGCTTTTCTAGTTGCATCATCAATAAATGTAACATTATAATGAGATCCACCAAGGGATGATACAAGAGCTGGTCCACATACATCTATATACACAAGCTCTAATTTCTCATTTCTCTTTTCCTTCCCACTCTTCACAAAACTCACTCTATTTTTTTTCTATACACAAAAATTTCACAAAAATCCATATTGACACATTTTAGGACTAGTTAAAATTTATTTGAATGAAGTAATTTCATACATTTTTCACTCATGTGCCCAAGTTTGTTGTGCCATAATGTTGTATCAAAATCCACAATAACTATTTGTTCTCCCTACTCAATTGTAGTAATTGTTCCTGAACATTTTCTTTTTTTGAAACAATTAATGTAGAAGGAACATTAGGACCTATACAATGATATAACGTGTCTACTTTCACACCTTTTTCTACTACAAGGGAACCTTTTGAAACCTTCCAATTTTTATAATTAAAAGTAACTACACAACTATCATCACCTAGTTGTCCTATTGAAATCAAATTCCTACTCAGCTTTAGAATATATCTTACCTCTTGTAGTAGCTAGTGACTCCCATTCTACAACTTAATCTTAATTTTTTCCTTTCCAACTATCTAACAGGGTTCATTATCCCCCGAATAAACAAGCCCAAATTTCTCTTGCACATAATCAAGAAAATAGCCTCTATGGGGGGTAGCATGAAATGAAGGCCCATAATCTAAAACCCATGAATCATCAACACTTTATAAGGAAAGAAGAAAAACATTCTCTTTAGATTTATTACTTACGACATTGCCTCCTTGTTCTCTTCTTGTTTTCCTCCTTCATTGTTCTTTCAAGTCAAAAAATATTTCTTCTTATGCCTCGGCTTTCCATTATACAAGCAATATTTTGGTCCTCTTGATTGAGACCTCTTCCCCTTTGATTTTCCTCTTGATTTCCCACAATTTCCATAATTATTTCCTCTCTAACTTGTTTTGCCTCTACTTTGTGTATTCAAAACACTTCCTCATGTAGATCCACCCAAGCTTTTCCTACAAATTTCCTCACTCAAAATAACACCAGTCACATCATCAAATTTTAGGGTATTAGATCTAGAAACAAATTTTCTCACAACCATTACCAAGCCATTCCAACTTTTAGGAAAATAACACAATATCAAGAGAACCCTAATTTATTCATCAAAATTAACACTTATAGAAGATGACTGACTAGAAACTGTATTAAACTCATTTAAATGATCTCCAATAGACCCACCTTCTGTCATCTTCATATTAAATAAATGCTTCATGAGAAATACCTTGTTTGAAATGAAGGTTTTTCATACAACCTTGCTAGGGATTGCATTCACTCTTCCTTTTTCTTTGCTTTTGTAACATTAAATATCATTGATTACACCTAGATTAAATAAATACTTCCAATTTCCTTTCTATCCAAAATATTTCAGTCCTAATTTGTCATAGTGGTTAGTTTCTTGGTTTTTCCTTCCAATGAGTGCCATAATTCTTTTTGATAAAGATAGTTTTCCATTTTCATTTTCTATGACTAAAATTTCTACCCATTAAACTTCTCAATCTTCAAGTTACCCTCATCTATCATCAGTCCCACTCAACCATTAGACTCTCACTTAGTAGTGAGACTTTGTTCTAGAGGATAACTGAAACAACTAGGCTCTAATACCACTTAGTAGGATTAATGAGACATAAATAATAATTACATGAAAATATAACCAATATTAGAAAATAATAATGCACACATAAAAGAACATAAGACATAAAGGTTTAATGTAGTTCACCCAATCACTGGGCTACATCCACCAATATCAAGTCCAATATTGTATTATCTAGCGATTACAACCTAATTACAATGTATAATCACTTATAGCTCAATACCACCACAAGAAGCTATTATCACATCACACCTTATGAAAACCCCTAACCCTATGCTATTTTATACAAGTATTTTTTTCTACTTTAGGGTTAAAATTAGTTACATGTCAAACCAAAAACAATGATAAAATAGTGTATAGTAGTTCCTTGATCAATCACTACAAACTAACAATTATTATATTATTTTATTACCATACTATATTATTAAAACATCTATAAAATATATCATATATGTTGAAAATTTAAAAGGGAAAGTGTGATATTAAGAGTGGAGTGGGGGGCGGGGGTGTGAATCAAGATTTATAAAACTTATTTCATGGTAACATGAAACATATTTGATATCACCATACAAAACTCTCATGTTAAGCATCCATCTCATATCAATGAAACCATTCACATCTACATAATATCAGATCTAACTTCTAATTTTATAAATGTAAACTCATAAACACATCACACATTAACATGTAGATTTTGTAACATGGAAACCCTTTAAGGTGAAGGTAAAACTATGGTGGGGATGACACCCACAAAATATTCACTACTATAGTAGTGAATTTGTGAATATTAAGGCTTCAATAATTTGATCACTTATGTTGATCTACCCTATGAGGCATCTACCTTGTTAAAGGCTAGAAGAACTGTTAGGTTCTACCTTGGTTAAAGGATTTCT
This sequence comes from Cupressus sempervirens, assembly GCA_028749045.1. Classification (NCBI taxonomy): domain Eukaryota; kingdom Viridiplantae; phylum Streptophyta; class Pinopsida; order Cupressales; family Cupressaceae; genus Cupressus; species Cupressus sempervirens. The sequence goes on along the minus strand of CM053789.1, from coordinate 912,968,646 downwards.
ACATCATAATGAAGTGAGTACTCTATTAGGAAATTTACATAAGCTTGTTACAGCTACTCTACTAAGAGATTTAAACCATGAAACACCTATTAAATTATCTAGTACCCAATCCTTCAATTAGCACTTTAATGCTTGATAATAGATCTCCTCTGTGTAATAAAATATCACCTTCTTGTAATAGATCTCCTCTATTTTTTTTTATCAAAAATCATTATTGTATTACTTGGTCTATGCACTTTGATTCACCTCTAAAACTTCACTCTTCACTTATTCACATGCATACATCTCATCCATACTTAATTAGGTCATAGACCCTCCTTAAATAGATGATTGGGTGAACCTTCTAGATTGAAATCAATGATCTAAAATCAATCATTTTTCATTTAGCCCTTAAATTTTTCTAATTGGTGGATTCTCTTTCATAGGGATTAATGATCTCCCTTTGAATGTGTGATCACCTCCTTGATCACCTCCCTGATCCTCAAAACACACTTCTAGCTTGACAAAAATGGGTAACATAGAATTAAATATCATTCCCAACAAAAAATGTTAAATTGTGTTACTCGACACTTACATTACACTTGTGCTCGACATAAACCATTTTTGCATGTTGTCCCTTGGCCTTAATTGTGTTGGTCATGAATTGAATAACTTGGCCTCTATATCTATCAATATTCACTAAAATCTAACTATCTCAATAATCACTAGAGTTCTTGGTGACCATTAGTTAGCTCAATAGTAACTACTTCTTGACACATGACTTGGAATATGTGCAAGTCTTCATTCCTTGGCTCAGCCTATAAGATGAATCGATTGCAATGATGATCGAATAACTATTCCTAGTGAATGACTAGGTGTCTGACACTAATATACAATATGGATTAGGGATCAACAATCTCCCCTTTGACATTAGTGGAAAAAACACTTTGTCATAAAATTTCAAAAATGTTCAATACAAAATTGAAACCCAAGTACTCCCCTTGGGACTATAATCCATACCTTTACTTAGTTTATACTATACATGTTCTGACTTTGCACTTGGTATATACATGCAAAACTTTCAAAGAATTATCTTCTCATTCCCCCCTTTTTTGTCACTCATGGCTATAGGGTTATAGGGGTCAAACCATATTTGTCAAAAAATGGTTTATGAAGCTTCAATATCATGGCTAGAGCATGATCCCAACTTATCCTTACAGATTCTAAAATGTGAATCTTTATTTCTAGCGTAGTAGCTAGATCTACCAAACTATCAACACTAGAGAAATTTAGATCTTGTTACACTTACTCCTTTGCTGAATGAAGCTCTCTCTATGTAATCTCCAAGGGAGGTATCAACATTATGTGGATAGAAATAAGCTTATCCTTTATTCTCCCATCTTTAGCCATTAACCTAGCTAGCCTTGATTGAGCTAGTATTAAGTTATTAAAATCAAATGAGCTTGTACTTGCATCCATGCTCACTGTTCTTCTTGAAGATTGTAAATAAGCTTGAAGCTTATCTATATCCTCTTGAGTTTCCTTAGTAAAATAAGTAACATCACACAATTTTTTTTACAAAGAATGAATATTCTTGACAACTTCTTCTACAATATTTACAAGGTTCAAAATATGCACTTTCCTTAATGAAATTTCAATAGAGATTGTTTCTATAACATTCTTCTCAAATTTTGTAGCAGTCCATTGCATCAACTTCTCATTCACATCAATGTTTTTTTCACTAAATTTCTCCATAATATAAACCAAGTTATGATAAGATCTTTTTCATTAAGATTTTCCACATCAAAAACTTCGAGGAAAGTATCCTTAATCTCAGATAATATTTTCTTCTACTACTGCTCCCTTTTCACTTCTTCTTGACTTTTTTCTTGTTGCCAATAAATCTCACTAGGTTATCATTTTCTCATAGGTTCAATTGTTAGTGTCTCAATTAGGAATCGCAATAACTTCATCCAATGTCACTAGCTCCCAAGGTGACATAGCCTTCTTCTTCTTGATCCTATTGCTAGGAGTGTTGGAGCTTGATATAGATATTTGCACGGTCTATGTTGGGAGCTCCAAACTTATTCTCTGTACAATTTCTTGTGTGCCCTCGGCACTTGTTGGATTCTCTACAAGTCTTTGTTTCTCAATCAATGCAAGTTCACTAGTGGTATTTGGTTACACTATCTACTTTTCTTCCTCATTTAGAGGTCCTGAGATATTTGGCCTCTCAATGCCAATAGTAGATTTCTCTACTTCATTATTTTTATCTTCATCCTAATCTTTCTCCTCATTTGTTGACCTACTCTTCTACTCAGGAACCAAAAAATCATGTACCTTTTATGAAATTTGCACATTTGTTTCAATAGTAACTTGAGATGTACGAATGAAACTTATTGTTACCTGTTGAGCTTGTTATTTGGTGTAGAGTAAGCACAAGGAAGCACCAAACAATCAACCTACTACCCCCAAGTCCTCCTAACTCCACAAGGACTTAAACGAGAGCTATGATTCACTTCTAAATGAATACTACACTGATAATGCAACTTTCCAACAAGACAAACTCCTCTCACCCAAGGAAGATGAGAATCTAACTTCTCCTTATTGGATCAGCAATGACCTATTACACACAAGGTAACAAAAGTGGGATTTGATGTTCCAAAGACTTCCCAAGACCAAAAGTAGTTTAGGAAAACTTCAATATAACCAAAATAAGGTAAAACACTGATTGGAACCCCTGTTGACAACCTACAATGCAAACTACTACAACAAACCTAGTAGGCAATTAGGTCTCTTATCACTGCTTTCCACCAATAACACAAAATTATTGCAAAGGACTTGGAAAAAAAAAGATAGTTTTGGATACCCTTTTTGAAGTATTAAAGGACTTCAAAGTTACAAGACCCTACTCCATTCCAGCATGTCCTAACCCCAACCATGCACTTAGGCCTAATTAGCAAGTTTAGGCGTGGTCTACAAGGCAATGATCAAGAAATAGGTTCATGGGATCAATCTTCCAACTCTAGAGTGTTATCCTAACCCAATTGATTCACCAAGTCCCTAACTCCTTTTTTTCATATTTCTTCATCAAATTGCACAAACAAGGTCTAATATATGGGCAATATTAGACCTAGGGCTTTCCCCAATAAATCTTTGTTGCAACCTCCTATCTCCAAGACTTTGAAATATGATAGTACATTTCCCTAGCCTACTCCATACAAATTTGGATGAATTTCCAATAGTGGAGTTTCAAAGTAGGGCCATTTCTTTGGCCAAACCTTTGTTTTGAGGGTTTCTCAGGCAGTGACCAAAAATAAATTTGATAATTTGAGTTCCTGGATTGATGGGAACTTGAAACTAATTCCAAAACTCCAAAAATAAATAGTACTATCTAACCAATGCAAAAAATTTCATTCTCTAGTCCTTTCAGGCCATATTGTACGGAAAAAACTAGTCAAAATAACCCAGAAATTGTAGATTTTATTAATTCAAAAGGCAAGTACAATGCTATATTTCCTCCATAAGATTCTTAGAGCCTTTATAGGCCTTTAGTAGGTGGTCAGAACCACCCCATGGTAGTTTTAGCCATTCGGAGTGGTTTTTGAAAAACTTGTCAATTTGTTGCAAAAAGTTGCTAATGCAATTTTTTGCAATTTTTGCACTTTTAGACATTTTAACCAATTTCAATCCTAAACCAATCCCAATCATTCATAAGTGTTATTCTAAGGCTAAAAACCTTTAAACCAACCTAGAAAACACAAAACAAACCAAAATTCCACTTTTTGGACCAATTAATGCCTAGGTTCATATTAACACCTTGGGGTATTGTATCCATTACATAGGTGGATGGCCTTAAGGAGATTTTTCATCAACCCTAAGGCCTTATTACATTGAATTAAAAAATTCATTTGATTAGGTGCTCTGCACCATTCTCCCCTGCATAAAAGGAAACTCTAGTCTCTGGAGTATTGTTAAGTGAGGGATCAAATCCATGTGCCTTGAGATCTTTTTTTGACATCCATACTACGTTTGCTATTGTTTGTCCTTTCCATTGTACAAGGTATTCATAGTAAATCCTCCTCCTAGTCTGCTTATTGATCCTTTTTTCTAGAATGGTTTCCACAATGGGTTTAGGCTTTGGTGGGATGTTATTTTTCAATTCCTCCTTGAGATCTTCTATAGTACCTACATCCACATCATCTACAATAGCACCCTTAAAAGCATATAGGTCAGAGACATTGAAAATAGGTGACAAATTAATATGATGTGGTAAATCAATTTGATAGGCATTATTGCCACACTTTTTCACTATTTTAAAAGGATCAATCTTCTTCACTTGTAGTTTGGTATGCAATTTCTTTTGAAGTCTGGCCTTATTGAGGTGAATCATTACCATATCCCCCACCTTAAACTGTAGTTCTCTTCTTCTTTTATATGCTTGTTATTTGTACTTAGTGGATGTGTTTTACAATCTATCTTGTACATGTTGGTGCACTTCTTTCATTACTTCTGCAAAATCCTTAGCTTCTGCACTTCTTCTTTCCATATCCTTGACTTCCCTAATTTCCAAAGTGCCCCTAGGATGAGTGCCATAAACAATTTGAAAAGGTGTTAAACTAGTACTTCTATTGATAGAATCATTGAAGGAAAATTCTATCTGGGGAGGGACACAATCACAAGAAGGACCATGTTGTTTAGAAAGTCACCTTAGCATATTCCCCAATGACTTATTGACTACCTCAGTCTGCCCATTTGATTGAGGGTGACAGGCAGATGAAAAAAAAAAGTTGGTGCCTAGTTTTCTGCATAATGTCCTCCAAAAATGCCACAAAAACTTAGGGCCCCTATCTGATATGATGGATAAAGGCAAACCATGAAGCCTAACAACTTCGTTGAAGAACGAACTTGCTACATGGGAGGCATCATGAGTAGTTTTGCAAGCCATGAAATGAGCCATTTTGGAAAACCTATCCACAACCATAAAAATACTATCATAACCAGATTTGGTTCTTGGTAGGCCAACAACAAAGTCCATACTCACTGAGTCCCAAGGTTTATGAGGTATTGGGAGTGGGGTGTAAAGTCCTGCATTTGATGAGCCTCCTTTTGCTTGTTGGCAAATTAGAAACTCCTCAACATATCTCCTAACATCAATTTGCAACCTTGGCCAACAATAAAACCTTCTAACCTACTCCAAAGTTTTATCTACCCCAAAATGCCCTGCTAAACTACCACAATGCTTTTCTTTTATTATATTCTCACTAATGGATCCCTTGGGAACACAAAGCTAGCTCCCCTTAAACAAAAGACCTTCTTGCAAGATATACTCACCAAATTCAGTTTGGTACCTTTCACCCATGGATTTAAAAACTTGGTAGGCCTCCTTGAAGTCTTCATCTTGCTCATACATGTCCTTTATTGCATCGATCTCAATGCTTTCCAACTAAATTTCTTGAATGGTTAGATTTCTCCTGCTAAGTGCACCAACAACCTTATTAGTTTCTCCCATTTTATGCTTAATAGTAAAGGTATAGGCTTGTAGAAATTCAATCCATTTCATATGCCTATGATTCAACTTTTCCTACCTATTCAAGAAACTCAAAGCATGATTATTAGTAAATAAAAAAAAATTCCTTAGGCAATAAGTAATGTCTCCATTTTCTAAGGGACTACACCATAGCATAAAGTTCAAGATCATAGGTTGAATATTTTTTCTTGGTCTCATTAAGATTTTCACTGAAAAAGGCCATAGGCCTACCCTCCTGACTTAGAACTCCTCCAATTGCCTTATTTCTTGCATCACACTCTATTGTGAACAATTTATAGAAATCAGGTAACACCAAAATCGATTGGTCTGCAATTTTTCTTTTCAAGCATTCAAAAGAATCATTTGCCTCTTAGTCCAAGAAAATATACATTTCCTTCCTCCCTTAATTGTTTCTATCATTGGAGCACACACACCACTAAAGTTTCTTATAAATTTTCTATAGAAACTACACATGCCATGAAAACTCTCTACCTCTAATGGAGTGGTGGATGGTGGCCAATTAAGAATGGCTTCAACCTTGGAAGGATCTTTAGTTCTCCTCTTGATATCACAAATTCCAGAAAGATTAATTCATTCTACAAAAAGGAACATTTTTCCAAATTTATCATCAATTTCTCCTCATGAAGCCTATTCAAAACTAAGTCAAGGTGCCTTAAGTGCTCATCTTTGTCCTTGCTGAATATTAAAATGTCATCTAAGTACACCACAAGAAACTTGTTCAAGAAATGTTTTAAGACTTCATTCATGAGCCTCATAAAGGTACTAGGTGCATTTGATAAGCCAAAAGGCATCAGAAGCCATTCATACAATCCTTCTGAGGTTTTAAATGTTGTTTTCCATTCATCTCCACCCTTCATCCTAATTTGATGATATCCACTTTTGAGGTCCACCTTTGAATAGATGTTTGCCTTCCCCATATAGTCCAAAAGATCCTCTATTCTTTGCATAGGAAACCGATATCTAATGGTTATCCTATTGATTACCCTTGAATCCATACATAACCTCCAAGTACCATTTTTTTAGGAGCTAGGACTGCAGGGACTGCACATGGGCTTATACTTTTTCTAATAATCCCCTTCGCTAATGGATCTTCAATTTGTCTTGCTATCTGTTCATTATGCTTCAGGCTCATCTTATAAGCTACCTTATTTGGAAGTGTAGCCCCTAGGATGAAGTCTATGCAGTGACTAATATGTCTTTTAGGAGGCAAAGTCTCTAGTTGGCTGCCTACAACTATCCCCTTGTATTTCTCTAACAAATCCCTTACCTCCTTAGGCCCAACATTGATGACCTTGGGTGGATCTTCAAATGGTTTAATGGGATGTTTTTGAGGTTTAACAACTAATGCATAGGTGTATTCTTCTCCTTGGTGACTCTCATGAATTCTTTTTCTCCTACTAACATTACCCCATTTGTAATCGGGCTTCCATCATTAGGCAATAGTTGCATGGTGTATTCAATCCCATCCTTGGTTATGGTGTAAATGTTTGTTTTACCATCATGTTTTGCACACACATCATATTGCCATTACCTCCCAAGAAGCAAACAACATGCATCCATCTCTACCACATCACATAAAACCTTGTCATGATACTCTCCTATCTTGAATTCTACCCACACTTTCTCATTGATGAGGGTTTGCTTATCTTTTTTTAGCCATGACACCTTGTAAGGGTAAGGGTGAGGGCGGCTTGTTAGTTTCAACTTGTCTACCATTTCCCTAGAGGCCACATTATTAGAGGATCTGGAGTCCACTATAAGTCTACAAACCTTGTTGTTTACTTTGCATAATGTTTTGAACAATGTTTTCCTCTATGGTGGTTCTGTAGTTGCAGGGGCTTTAATCAAGGTTCTTTGCATTATCAAGGATTCCCCATGCTTTGGAAGTGTAGGCCTTGTAGTGGTTGATTGGTAAGATGTGACACTTTGACTGTCCTCCTTTTGTGTCAATTGGATTCTCCTATCCCCTTGCTTGTTCTTTTTAGGGAATCTAAAGGACTGATGTCCTACCTAATTACAAGTGAAGCATTTCCCTATAAACACACTAGGCACCCTTCCACTAGATCTTCCTCTACCATTGGGTCTCCTACCCCTAAAAGACCCTCTATTGGTGGACTCCCCATAAACATTTGATCCACTAGACTCTTCCTAATTTTTGTTAAAGGATCCCCTTCCATTGAACCTACATCTACCCCTATTATTGTTGCTTCTACCCCTATGACTTGTTTCACATTTCCTCTTATGTTTCTCTTTAATTTTTAAAGCCATGTTAAAGAATTGATGCACTGAACCCAAAGTAATCAATGTTAGTTCATCTTGAATACTATATTTCAAACCATTCACATACTTTGCAAATTTTTGTTTCTTTGTCTCATACACATTGGCTCTAAGGATCAGATTGTGAAATTCTTGAGTGTAGGTGCTAACATCCAAGTCCCTTTGTTTGAGATTTTGAAAGTTTTTGTGCAACAACACCTCATAATCCTTTGGTATGAAATTCTTTCTTATCTCTGCCTTCATCTTCTTCCATGTAGAAAACTACTCCTTGCTCTCATCTAATCTTTCATTTTGCAAAAAGTTCCACCAAATCAAGGTAGGACCTTTGAGTTTAGCCTTGGAAATCTTGACCTTCTAATTTTTAGGGGTCTTATCACATTCAAAGTGGTTATCTAGGGCTTCAATCCAATCCATGCATACATTAGGGTCCAACTTACCATGAAAAGTGGGCAAGCCCCCTTCTCCTTTCTTTCCAACACTCCAATGCACCAAGAAAAGGCCTTTGATCTATAGGGATGTTTTCTTGCTCCTCATCCCCTTCTATTTCCTTAGGCTCTGATTCATCATCTCTCCCTTTTCTCATCTTATTCTTGAGTCTATCCAATTCCCTCTTCATGGTCCTATTCTCTTCTCGAACCACCCTAGTCTCTGCCATTTGTTCTTTAACTAGCTTGGCTAGTTCTACATTGGTGATCCTCAATGGGATCTCCCTTTAAGGCTCTTCTCCTCCATTAGACATTGTGTCTTAGCAAATCAAAGTGGCTTTAATACACTTGGTGTAGAGTAAGCACAAGGAAGCACCAAACAATCAACCTACTACCCCCAAATCCTCCTAACTCCACAAGGACTTAAACAAGAGCTATGATTCACTTCCAAATGAACACTACACTAGTAATGAAACTTTCCAACAGGTTACAAAATCCACTCACCCAAGACAAGAATCTAACTTCTCCTTATTGGATCAGCAATGACCTATTACACACAAGGTAAAAAAAAGTGGGATTTGATATTCCAAAGACTTTCCAAGACCAAAATTAGTTTAGCACAACTTAAATATAACCAAAATAAGGTAAAACACTGATTGGAACCCTTGCTGACAACCAACAATGCAAACTATTGCAACAGACCTAGTAGGCAATTAGGTCTCTTATCACTATTTTCCACCAATAACACAAAATTATTGCAAAGGACTTGGCAAACCCAAGACAATTTTGGATACCTTCTTGAAGCATTAAATGACTTCAAAGATACAAGACCCTACTCCATTCCATCATGTCTTAACCCCAACCATGCACTTAGGCCTAATTAGCAAGTTTAGGCATGGTCTACAAGGCAATGATCAAGAAATGGGTTCATGGGATCAATCTTCCAAAACCAGAGTGTTCTCCTAACCCAATTGAAAGTGTTTCACTATTTCACCAAGTCCTTAACTCCTTTTCTTCATTTTTCTTCATCAAATTGCACAAACAAGGTCTAATACATGGACAATATTAGACCTAGGGCTTGCCCCCATAAATATCTGCTGTAATCTCCTATCTCCAGGGCTTTGAAATATGATAGTAAATTTCCCTAGCCTACTCCATGAAAATTTGGAAGAATTTCCAATGGTGGAGTTTCAAACTAGGGCCATTTCTTTGGCCAAACCCTTGTTTTGAGGGTTTCTTAAACAGTGACAATTTTTTTTTTGATAACTTGAGTTCCTAGATTGATGGGAACTTGATACCAATGCCAAAACTCCACAAATAAATAGTACTATCTAACCAATGCAAAAAAATTCATCCTCCAATCCTTTCAGGCCGTACTGTATGGAAAAAAACTAGTCAAAACAACCCAAAAATAGTAGATTTTATTAATTCAAAAGGCAAGTACAATGCCATATTTCCTCCATGGGATGCTTAGAGTCTTTATAGGCCTTTAATAGGTAGGTAGAACCACCCCATGGTAGTTTTAGCCATTGGGAGTGGTTTTTGAAAAAGTTGTCAATTTGTTGCAAAAAGTTGCTAATGCAATTTTTTGCAATTTTTGCACTTTTAGACATTTAAACCAATTTCAATCCTAAACCAATCCCAATCATTCCTAAGTTTTATTCTAAGGCTAAAAACCTTTAAACCAACCTAGACAACACAAAACAAACCAAAATTCCACCTTTTGGGCCAATTGATGCCTAGGTTCATATTAACACCTTGGGGTCTTGTATTCATTACATAGGTGGATGGCGTTAAGGAGACTTTTCATGAATCCTAAGGCCTTATTACATTGAATAAAAAAAGCCATTTGATTAGGTGGTATACACCATTATTGATCACCAATATTTTAATATTCCTTGATTTTCATAATCACTAGATTAGTGTCCATCAATGTATATTTAATATATTTAGGAGTTGGCTCCTTGTTCTATGGCTCAATAGATGCATTCTTTTCTAGTTCTTTTTTAGCTACAATTACACCAGGTAATGTAGTGTCTAGAGTTTCATCCTTGATTGTGACTACCTCAGTCTATGTTACACTCCCATGTTCCATGTTTTGAATAATCTCAACTAATTTCTCAACATCATTATGGATATCTTCTTTATTGTCTAGCTCCACTTATCCTACATCCTTTTCTTCTTGGTCTATATTTGTTGACATTAGTCAAAAAACTTTCATCTATACTATCTTACTCTCTTGAACAAACTCTTCAATTTTATTCCTCAAAATATTATATGCCCTTGTCTTTGGCACAAATTTCTTACCATAGCCTTTCAAATCTATTGACATGTGATGCTTTCCTAAATAAGATAGAACTTGGGATAATGTAGTCTTTCTCTCATTTTCCTTTCTATAGTCAAATCCAATTTCCATTTTGCATTAATTTTATTGTATACCTATTCTGGTAATTCCTTACCTAGCTCAATTGGTGTATATTTAAAATTCACCATTATGTCAATAATTGCATGTTCAACTTTCTCTTTATCTCCCTTTTCTAAATTTTCATACTTAATATGTTTAAGACTAGCTAATATTGTTGAAATCCTCACATTCTCACATACCTTCTCAGTGTCTTGTGGCTCCTTCTCCAAAAAAATCTGAAATTGATTCAAGTCATTTGACTCGGTTCACTCAGCCTCATCATCCTCATCATCATCTAGTTTAAAAATGAAATTTCTCCTTGGCTTCTTCTTTTGTTAGCCTTGCTCAACCCCTTTAACATTTGATGTCCTCTTCTTAGGAATTTTTTCTTTAATAGGTCTTGTAATATTTACTAGCCCTTTTCTTATTGACTTGACAACTGCAAGACTTGTTGCCTAGGATCTATGCTTTGTGACTCTCTAAGGTGTGGCTCTAGGCTAAGTTTTCACTTTCTTCAAGTTCTTCTTCACCTTAGGCTCAACTACAATAAATTCTTTCCCTTTGGATTCCTTAGGTTCAGAACCAACAAGTTCTTTACCTTTTCCTTCATCTTCTTCATCATCACTTTCATCACTGCTAAGATTTTCTCCTTTACCTTCTATAATCTATAGTGGTGTAACTCCAAGCTTACCTTCAAATTCTTGGATCATCTAATTTCTCTTTTTGTCCATCTTAAGGACCTTGGTTTGCATCATCATCTTGATTTTTTTAGTCTCATATGTGCCAAATGGTTCAACATTCTTATCAATCTCCTCTGCTAAGAGAGTTGTGATGGAAATTGACACTTCATAACATTTACTTCATAATGTATAGATCTTAGCCATGCCACTCTAGTTATTACTAAATAAACATATGTATAATCTATATCAACAAGAAAATATATGTGATCATAGTAATGATCAAACACTAACTTAGGTATTCTTAACCTATTCTTCATCTTCCTCTTGAAGACTTAAAAATAACCATCCATAATGGTCTCAAAATTCTCACCTATCTGATTAATGAACCCATTAATTTTCTTGGTCATTGGTCTAGCCTTATCCTAGAAAACATCTCTAATAGTGGGAAAATAATTTTGTACATAGAAAAAAAATAAAAATAAAAATAAAAATAAAAATAATAAATAATAAATAAATAAATAAATATATATATAAGAGATCCAAACTTACAAGATGTGTTCTTTTCTTTCCTAATTTCTCCAAGGTTCTTTGCAAGTTGTATCAATTGCAACTCATCCAAATCATAACAATGGTCCTTCTTGACCACTTTGTAGTCCATGTCAACAAATACACATGGCACACTATTCAATCAACTTAACTGATAAAACTTGTGAAAAATCACACAAACTGCAAACTCAATTACTAGATCCTCAATAGTGTTGATTAAAATACCTCAACCATTCCACTTTGCATTTGTGAGGTTTTCAATCACATCTCTTTCTTGACAATGAACAATCTTTACTTGTTCCAAAACATGGTAGCTAGTCATGTGATGAATGATGGACTTTGTGATGTTGACTGGCCTATTCTCCAACCATAACTTCATGTCGTGTATCTTTCTTAGTGCGACCTTTATCCATTCAACTATAAATACCTTTAGGAATGCTAGGGAATTATTTAACCCTTTCTTGACCATGATCTTGTTTTCATCTTTCAAAATCACATTGTCACTCAACCTATCATAGGTATTCCTTAGCTCAAAATCACTTATCTCTCCAATCTTACGCATATAGCACAAATTGACATCATGTACTATAATTACTCTAGGTGAAATTGCAAAAAATTCTCCTAATGAATCTTTAGTTAACACAATGATGTGGTATACCCTAAACTTTGGTGGAGGGCATGAATCATTATGAAGAATTTGTGCATTGCTATCCCTCAATGCCTCCTTCTCACTCGTAGATGCAAACGTTGCCATACTTGCAATCTAGGGTTGCAAACTCAAACAATTGCACAGCTTGACAACTCAGTTCAAACAAGTTTTCCCAACTTACTTGCTAAGTCAAAAACATGCACTAAAATTTCTTTGCACTTCACACAAATTTCTTTGCAAATTTCCTTAATTCATCACTCTAAAAACTCGATAACCTTGTGAGTCAAAATGAACTTCAAAATGAACTATATAGCTTAAAATGGTCAAATTGAGCATCCATTAAATGCTTTGCACAATTTTTAGGCATACATTGGGTGCATTACAACTGTCTCAACTTAGGAAATAAAACTTGTTGCACACACAACTTTTAGTGTTGCTCAGTTAGTAGCAAAACTTGGTTCACACTAACATACAAAACTGGCACTCGGTCTCTACCAAATTTTGAATTCGGTACCTCAATTCATGTTCAACTCAAATATTAACATTTGTTCTTATACATCTTCTTTTCATGTGGATTTGGACTTCATTGATGTAGCATTAGGAACTAATGTATGATACAACCATTTAAAAAATAGTTCCATACATACCTTATCATTTAGTTTTAGATGGGGCAATCACCTAATCCATTGGATTTGATGATCATAACTTCTTCATTTGAGTTATTTCCTTCATCTAAATTCTTTCTCTATGTCTGATTAATTTCATTCCTTCTTTAGTATTGACCTTTTCCTTTCCACTGTTTACCTCAACACTTGGTGCTAACACTTGTTTCATATAGTCCTTTCTTAAATGACTAATGTTCTGATAGTTGAAACATATTGGGCCAAAATTCCTCTAGTTACGATATATTCCTCTGAGATCTATCCTGGTACAATTTTTTGCAACTTATCCATACTTCCCAAAATATTGATAGTTTACGCAAGTACTATAATCCTAATTTATGGTATTACCTTGCTTAGGTTCTTTGCCTTCACCTCTAGGTGTTCAATTGTTCTTTGCCTTAGATCTACAATCTTGTGACTTATGACCATATTTTGGATATGCATAATAATAACCTTCAAATCTAGAAATACTTGGTGCCTTATTGAACTTTGATCTATATTTATGTTCTTGATGACCTTGTTTGTTAAAAGTGCAACAATAACCATTGAATTTAGGTTTATGGTTTGACTTACTATTCTTTCTCCTACAAATTTTTTCTATATGGCTTGGTTTTCCACAGTAATAGCATATAAACTTCTAGTTCTTTGATTTTGTATTCACATTCCTTTTTTCTCCTTGTTTTGATGATTTTCCTTGCTCAACACCTCATAGGAACTTGGCATAGCCTAGTCTAGAGGTGTCATGAGGTCTCCTTGGTGCATTCATCTGTTCATTCAAAAATCTCATAGCCTCTTTAGGTTTTTTCAACCTCTCAAAAAATTATTTTTCAGCCTTTAACTAATTTGCCAATCTATCATTCTCAGATTTTAGATTTTAGATTTCCAATTCTTTTCTTGAAATCTCATGGTTTGTACTTAATAACTGATTGATCATATCAAACTAATACTGTGTTAGCTTCTGTACTTCTTTGATTTTTTCACCAAGTCTTATAACCAACTATCTTTTTTCTTCATTTGATATTTCCTTGTCATCTTCAACATTTTCTTTGTCTTCTTCAACATTTTTCTTTTGTTTAGTCACTTCACAAAGCCTTACTTATTGAATTTCATTTTCTCTTTTCTATGCTCTGACTTCTTTATTATAGGTATTATTCCTCTCCAATAGATCTGCAATTGCTGCATCAGATTCATTGGAACTTCCTTCATAATAACTTTCTTCAATAGTCTCTTTTTGGTATTAATTGTCATTTTTTTCTATAACCATCTCCTTCCTTATCTTCAAGGATTGCTTCAATGTTTCCTTTGTGACCTTCACTTGTTCATATGCAAGCTAGACATCTATCTTCTAGTTCTCAATGATCTTTCCTAGTTTGTAGGTTTCCATCTTCAGGATCTTTTACTCCTATGTGGTTAGATTTTTGATAAGGATACAATTCTTTGATACCAATTATTGGAAATCTAATATAGAAAGTGTAATACTCGGATGTGGGGGTAGGGGAGGGGGGGTTCGTGTGGGGTGAATTAGGATCTATAAAAATTTCTTTCATCTCAACGTGAAACATATTTGATATCACCACAAAAAACTCTCACTTAAACATCCATTTCATATTAATAAAACCATTCACATCAACATCATATCAGAGTTACCTTCTAACTATATAAATCTAAACTCATAAACACATAGCACATTAACACACATATTTGGTAATGCAGAACCCTTCCAAGGTGAAGGTAAAACTATGATGGGGATGATATCTACAAAATCTTCACTACTACAAGAATAAAGTTGTGCTTGTTAAGGCTATAATAGTTTGATTGCTTCTAGTGATCTACCATGTGGGGGATCTACCTTAATAAAGGCTAGAAGAATTGTTAGGTTCTACCTTGGTTAAAGGATATTTACATAATAATAAAGTGAGTACTCTATTAGGAGATTTACATAAGCCTTTTAAAGATACTCTATTAAGAGATTTAAACCCTAAAACACTCATTAAAATGTTCAGTACTTGATCCTTTGGTCAACACTTTAATGCCTGATAAAAAATCTTCTCTTTGCAATAAAATATCAACTGACTATGATAGATCTCCTTCGTCTCTATTCAAAACTCTTTACTGCACTACTTGGTCTGTACACTATGATTCACCTCCAAAACTCAACTCTTCACTTATTCATGCGTATACATCTCATCCATACTAAATAAGGTCATAGACCCTCCTTAAATAGATGATTGGGTGAACCTTCTAGATCCAAATCAATGATCTAGAATCAATTCTTTTGTCATTTAACCCTTGCATTTTTTGGATTGGTGGATTCCATTGCCTAGGGATTAATGATCTCCATTTGAATGCATGATCAGCTCCTTGATTATCTCCCTGATCTTCAAAACATGTTTCCAAATCAAAAAATGGGTAACATAAAATTTAGTGCCATTCCCAACAAAAATGTTAAATTGTGTTTCTCAACACTTACATCACACTGGTGCATAGCACAAACTATTTCTTCATGTTGTCCCTTGGTCTTAATTGCGCTTGACATAAACTAAATAGCTCAACCTCTATACCAATTGACATCCACTAAAATCTGACTATTTAAACAATCACTAGAGTACTCGGTGAAAATTAGTTATCTTGGTAGTAACTACTATTCAACATGTGACTTAGAATATGTACATGTCTTCATTCCTTAGCTTAACCTATATAGGATGACTCAGTTTTAGTGATGACCGAATAATCCTTCCCAGTGAATGAATAAGTGTTTGACACTAATAGACAATGTGGCTTAGGGATCAACAATATATTACATCTTTTATATAGAACATATCCAATATCAAATATCCAATCTATAATACATATCTAATTGTGAATTGAATATTCAATGTGATAAAATAAAAAATCCATATTGTAAGTACTATGTGTCATCTTACACATTAGAAAACTCAAAATTAGATTAGTGCTTTCAAATACATGATTTGGATATTTGATTGTTTTTAAAAGTTTTTTTAAAAGGAAATTTCTTTTTTTTCCCCTTAAAGTGGGATTTCTATTGATTTTGTTTAATAATAATTTAAATTTGATTTTAATTGTATATTTTCATTTCATGTGAGCAAATATGGCCCACTCAAACCAACTGCCAAACCCTCCCTCACTAAATAAAAAACCCGAAAACAATTAGCCACCCCCTCAAAATAATATGCCACTACTTGAAGACAATCAAGATATTGACCAACCAATCCAAAACACTCAACCTTTAGAGGAGCTCATAGGTATAAAATTAAATCAATTGAGAGCCTTCTAGGACACATATGTCAATATCCCTACATTGTACCCCCTATTTTCCACATTAAAATCCATTGTTGGAAACATGGACAAGCTTACAGTGTAGCATAATGTTACACTTCATTGGCATAAGTCCATAGATGCTGAATATGAAGATGGACTTAATTGTGATGAGGTTTAGGCCCTAAATATGACTAAAGATGACATATATAACCTTTTTTTGCATCCCAAAATAGGATTAGAAGTGGACCCTAAAAAGCCCAATTTTTTTATATAAAATAAACTACAAATGATGCAATTCATGAGCATTTCTAGGATAACTAGTGGATAGTTATTAATAGACCACCCTAAAAAAAATTGAAGGTCCTATTCTATTTTATTAAAAAAATGTATGTTGAATTTGTGGTTGGTCATCATGAGACCTAACTAGGGTGTAGATTTAGGTATGCCTAAGGATAGGTCATGGGCATACTAGGTAAAATTTCACACTTATGTTCCTGTTGTTGATGTTTCACCCCCTCCTCCAGTGTAGCACCCATATTTTATTGTAGAAACTAGAACATAGACTATTAGGGTCCTTCACACGTTGAGTAATTTAGTAGTTAGGTAGAGTACAACATTGTATACAGTTCCTATTGATGATTCTTTCCCTTTGACATCTTCTATAAGTACACATTTTTGTGTGCCCAATTCTTGCATTATCTGCAAGAACCTATTCCTCGGTACCATAAGTGATGTTGATGCATACATATATGTGTTTGAGGTGGACTATACAATACATGTCACTACAAGGTTTGAAGCATCTCATAGAGAGGGTTCTCACATTAGGGATGAAGAGGGGCAAACAAAGCCATGGACTCCTACTTCTATGGTAAGAATAATATCTTTTTTTGTCACATTATATTTAATTTGAAGCATTCATATTTTTAGTAGAAATTACTGATAATTTTTTAACACTTATTTATATATACGTGGTCCATTTATGTTTAGTTGATGACAGAGGAGGAGATGGAACAAGTGGAGGGCTCCACACTTTTGTTCATTGCATTTGTCCTTGTCACTTCCACAATATATTTTTATGTTCTTGTACTTTTCCATTTTTATATTAGTATAATTTTTTTTTTCTAAGTCCTATGATCATCTAATTATATTCTCTTGCAAGTTTCACCTACTTCTATTGACGGGAAACATGAAGGGGTTCAAGTGTCATTTATTGACAAGGGGAATATAATTAAATGTTTTAAAATGTTTATGCACACACACTTGTTACTTGTGTGTACTAATGTTTATTTGACATGTTTTATTGGACATATGAGTGTCTTATGGTGTCACAACACATGTTTGTGAGTGTAGAGTCACAAGAATTTTATTTTGTAGTAAGAGCCCCAAAATACATATATTTCTAAATTTAGTTGTTTATGTTTTTGTATCAAGTATATACATTATTAAGTCATGATTGTATTGAGTATATTTTTGGATCTTTTAGGTAATCCCTAGTTTGAGGGAGGTATAATGACAAGGTTTTGTATCTTTTTTGACCCAACCAACATTTCCTAAAGAAAGTTCACCACAGGTAAGTTTTAATGAAATAATTCAATTATTTTGTAAATGTATTTTTCTACCAATGATATAGCATTATAGGATAACTCAAAGATCATTCTCATGATTGCAAACATATATAGGTCAAAGATAACATTGGTAGTGTTGTATGTTTGCTAAGAAGGACATATGTTAGGATTCTTGAGTGCATGAGAAGACATAGAGGTGAGGTACATGAGAGTTTAATTTCAAATTTTGATTATTTATTATTTTTAAATATGAATATGAATATTTATTTTTGATGTGTACAAAACATATAAATTAAGTAATCTAACTTGGGCTTTCACATTTTTGTTTATGTAGGGTCCATCATAGCCAAATAGTACTTTGAAGAGGCTCCATTTTGATGATCCTACAAACATTTTCAATTGTATCTATTTTGAGATGTCATATATGACACATTTTGAGATGGAATATGCCACATTATATCTAGATGCATGAATTTTGTATAGATTTTATATGGCATGTGCCACATTTTGTATAATAATTATATATAGAGAGAACATGTTCATTTTTATATGATATCTTTGTCATGATAATATATATATATATAGATAGATAGATAGATACATATATATATATATATATATATATATATATATATATATATATATATATATATATATATATATATATATATATATATATATATATATATATATATATATATATATATATATATATATATATATATATATATATATATATATATATATATGTAATCATAGTTTAATTTTGGTATTAATGATTTGTGGACTTTTTTGTAATAAAGTCATTATGAGGCCATTCAAGTTTAAATTGATAAAAAATGCATTTATAATGGCCATTTATGGTTCCTTGACAATTAGATCATAGTTTCTTAGTAGGTAGGCATAGTTGCAATTAGGTTGACCTAATAGGTATTTCTGTTAGAGTAAAGAAATAACTTAATTATTAAGTCATCTTGACTTGATCATTACATTACCTTTTCTTCTCCCTTAAGATGCCACTTTATGCATTAGTGACATTTAATAATTATTTTAATTAGTAAATGTATTCCGCTTTTAGTGTTTCTTATTTCAGACTCTTGATCTCCTATTTAAGGATTGATCACTGTATCTTTTATTTATTTATTTAATTGATAATATAATCTTTCATATTTTCCATCTTCCCAATGACAGGTTATCTTTGTTTGCGGCTGATCTTGGATTCATGAGGTTAGATTGACAAATTGTACATTGTATCATAGTGTTGACTTACTGCATCTTATTTTGGGTTTTTGAAGATTTTGGGTAACAAGGGTTTGCTTAGACAAATCATAGATTGTTCATTGGGTTTTTATGAAATAGAGGATCACATTTTTTGGTGCACATTTTTTTTAGTTGAGAAATTTGTTGGAGATTTAAAGTAGAAGGTGAACTCATTAATGAGTGAGGAACATTTGACATTAGTGTTCAAAGGGGAGAAGAACATGAAGATCATTAAGGAAAAGAACAAGAAGATCATTAGGGAGTAGAAAAAGAAGATCACATAGGGAAAACTAAAAAGCTCCAAATAGGGAGAAGTACAAGATGGGAGGATGAATCATCTTATGAGGAGACATGTTAATTTATTGGTGCAAGAGAACCAACCTCATGATGTAATTTTTTTTTTTTTTGTAGGTCCTTAGTGATGATACTGTCAACGGATCCATAAAAATGTAAAGACCTATTTTCAACGCCCTTGCCATGGGTAAAAAATATACATGACCCCATGGTTAGATGGTAAAGGGTCCATATTGAGGTATATATAGTATCCTATGGTGTTATAGGGTCATTATAATTAGTTTGGGAAATTCTAGAATCAAATTGTACTTTAAATGTAAATATGCAAAAAATTGTCAATGTTGTCAACACTTAAGTGCAATATTCTTAAAATAGCATATAATCAACCCCTCAATGGATAATGATATGGTAGATGGATTGATCACTCATTGATTCATTCTCTTGGTCTTCTAGAAGACCCTAAGGGTGTCTCTTTCACCCCACTTGCCACCTTTAGGATCTTAACCACTTAAGGATCCCCTAGTTTCCCTAGCCAACCTAACTACCAATAAAGATTCCTCAATCTAGGAAAAACTTGATACTTTTCCCCATCATGTTGCAAATAAAATAGGAAAATTAAACTCTGAGGGAAGGGGGAGGGGTTTTGAATCAACACTTCAAAACTTCAACCATAAAATCATTCATCACACATCCATCTCACAATTGTGCATGTAAAATAAAATACAAAATTAAGTATATACATCCATAAAATGAAAAAAAATATACATTCACACATATGACACAAGATATGATTACCTAGAAACCCTCCAATGAGAAGGTACAATTGGGGTGGGGATGACATGCACAAATTTTTACTATAGTAGTTGTAAAGTGTATCCAATGAAGGTTACAATGTTTCATCATGAAACATGATCTACCTTGTGAAAAGTATGCCCTATTAAAGACTTAATAGATTGTTAGATCTTACCCTATTAAAGGATTTCAAAACCTTTTTAGAAGTGTTCTTGGTTAAAGGACTTCAACTTATAATAAAGCAAGCACTCTGTTAAAGGATTTACAACAACCTTTGAAGACTGCTCTATTAAGAGATTTAATTGATTCACCTATTAGAATGTCTCATCAATGATCCTATAGTTAGCGCTCTGCTACTAGATAACATATCGCCTCTTTGTGTGTATCCTTGATCCTCTTTTGATCAAATGTATCTCTTCTGTCCTCTAATTCCTTTCCTCTATTTTCCTCTAACTAATTCTACAATTCAACACTATGATTACTCTTCCTTAGTCACACCTGGATGCTCTATTTGTGCATGCAAAATTATCTCCTTTCTCACACCATGTTTTAGGGTTTACCTTCCTTAAAAATATCTAGGTGACTAGGGTTAGGTATGAATCAATAATTGTAATTCATCCATCTAGCTACTTAATTCATCCTTTTAACTGATTGGTTGTATGTACTGCATAGAGATTCTCAATTAAGATTTGTTCTTATCATCTAGTATTGCAAAAAAATCCTTACGTCAACTCCAAAATGGTTTACACAGTAGTTTGTGTAATTACAAACAACTATGTCAAAACTATTTTACTCAGCATCTAAAGTCCTTGATGCTCAACATCAACTACAACTTCAATGTTGTTACTCTGCATTTGAATGACTTGGCACATACTCTCTACTTAGCACTTGAGTGACTCGGCACTAACTATTTATGTGACACTTACTGAGTATCTCACTCGATATGCACTATCTGATATGTTATGCTTAGCATGCATTACTATTTTGACATGAACTAAGTTCTAACTTGTCAATGAATTAAGTGTATAAACACTCATATGTCAAAACCAATCTGAGATCAACAATCTCCCCCATTTACATGAGTGGAAAAAATAATTGGTCATGCACGAATGATCTTAACTTATGAGTATAACTTAGGTACTCACTATCTCTGTTCGACATATGTACAAAATTTCAAAATTTTGCAAAAATTGACTTAATAGTCACACCTAAAAATCTTATAACTCTCCCTATGTTGATTGTGTTGTTTTGAATTTGAACTTGATTGTGTTGTTCTGAATTTGAACCAATACTCTTGCTAAGTAAATATGCATATGCTGAACTATGTTGCATGTACTCCATTTCTGTCTTTGCCTTCCCCTTTGTTTAATCTCCCCTAAAATTGTATTCATTCTTTCCTTGGAGTCATTGACTCTCTCAAAAAGGCTATATATAATATCTCACTCCCATTTCCTTATTTCTTCTTATTTCTCCCCCTTGCTTATTTTTCCCCTTTTCGGCACTAATGTCAAAGGGTTATACATGTATAGTGTGTTTTTCCATGAAATTTTTATGGATCTCAAGTATTATCTTCAGAGTGGCATCCTAGTTATCACATGCTACCTCCAATGATTTGATTTCAATAGTGAACTTGGCAGCAAGGTGAACTAAGCCTTTATGTGTAGAAAGATGGGGATCTTTCTTCATCACTATGTCAGCAAAGAATAGTTCCTTGTGTAGTATTTCCATGTGTGGGGTAAACATGGATTGGATGCTGATCGATGTAGCCTGAGTGTTTGCATCTTCAACATGCAGGGCTGCCAACTTACCTTAGGAGTTCATCAAATTCCTGAAGTGCTTTTGACTCTAAGCTAGAGAATTGGGTAGAGTGATACCTATTTTCTTCATATCTCCCTCTAGATTGTCAATATGTCACTGCACTTATTGTGTGAATAGATTTGTATTACACAACTTGGTGTAAAGAGAGAAAATGTTCTCTAATACTTTCTTTACACTATCAATCTTGGTTGCTAATTTAACCTAACCAAGTGCAATGACACTTGATGTCTTTTTATTGAATTTTCTTTGAAATTTTGTTTTAGATCATTCAAGAAGTTTTACATTTGAATCCACATCTATATCATTAATCTTTTCTACTATGTTTGTCAACTACTCCATGCTAGGCTTGTCTGCTTTAGGTGATGAATGCATCAAGACAAATGTCCTTGATATCTTGAAACACTTGCTTCTACCTATGCTCTCTTCTAAGTTGTTCTTGGTGCTTTTTCCATGCAAGAGAATCTTGAAGAATGCTCATCTATTCAATAGTGATTTTTGTATTATCAAACTTTGGTAACATAATCACTTTATCCAAGGTAACATCACCAAATGATGTAATTTCATCCTTCTTGGATGTGCTAGGACTAGGACTTGATGACTACAATGGTGTAGCTTCTACACTTGGCCTAAGAAGAGCTTGACATGGAGGAGTAGCAGTTTCTAGAAAATTAACTAGTGCTTGTATTGCTAATTGCTCCTTAATTTTGGTAGTTAATACAAACTCTTTAGCCCTATCCTATTCTTGATTTTCAATCTTAGTTGCACCTTGAGTTTGTGATGTAGGTACATGAGTATCTTCCTAACCTATTTGAACTTGTGTCCCATCTTTCTCATCTTTTCCATCTTCCTCACCTTTCTCTTCATTTTTCCCATCCTTTTCATCTACTAAGACTATTGGTAACATATCATTTTGCACCATTGTGCTGATATTAGATGTTTTTTTATCCTTCCTTTGATATAATACAATATATATTGTAGGTTGTACCATTGTAAATTGAGAAGCGGCTATAGATATTTCTTGTGTTTGTGTTTTCTCCCTTGCAAATGCCATGTCTGCCTTCTCAATCTCATCCACACTCACCAACATAGGATAACTACATAGTTGTGCCTTGGTGGTGGAATCTACCAATATCTTCTTCATATCTTCCATTGTTAAAGGATATATGTTTTGAATGATAGTATCAAAAACATCTTTAATCTTTACTATATCTATGCCTACATCTAACCCATGTTGTGGACTAGCACTTGACACTAGTATATCTAGTATACCCTATTCTATTTTTTGTTCAACTTTAGCTACTACCTGTGTATCTATATTCTTTTTAACACCTTCCACATGTGCATTTTTCTTAGTGTCATCTTTAGTAACCTTATTCTTCTTGCTCACCTTTTTCTACACCTACCTCAATGGGTGTCTGCTTAATTTCCTTAGGTGTTGTTAGTCCATATATTATTTTCCATGTTTTGGTCGATATTTTAATAAATTCCTAATGTCATATTGCAAAATATTGAATGCCCTATATTTAGGAGCAAATATCCCTATGTACTTCTTAATGGCCTTTGTCATTATGGCCTTATCCAATTCTAATATCACACTTACTAGTAAAGTCTCTCTGATTTTCCTTTCTCTATTGAGACTTATCTACCATTTGTTCTCAACTTTTTCATATAGACTATTGGGTATAGAGATGGCAAGCTCAATTGGAGTCTTATTCAATTTTGCCATCATAGAATATATAATATCTTCTACTTGGTTCATATGAACCTTTCCAAGTTTATCAAACTCAACATGTGTGAATCTAGATAAGTCAACATTATTCTGTATATTCTCACACAAGTTGTGTAGATCGGAAGAAGGACTATGACTTACCATTTTGAATTGGCTATTGTCATCAAATTCTGTCCTTTCCTCATCTAATTCAGCTACATAAATGTATTTTCTCCTTTGTTTCTTCTCAGACTCACATTCTTTGTCTTCTTCTTCTTCTGCTCCTTCACCAAATTTTTCTTTGAGCTTCTTAACAATTTTGTTCTTCTTCCCCATTACATAGGTTGTCTTCAAGTCCATAGTTATCTTAGACTTGGCTACATCATAATTACCAAAGGTTGTAGCCTTCTTATCTCCTTCTTCTTCTAGAAAAATAATAATTATTGTAGATGCCTCATCCACATTTATCTCATAACCTAGAGGCCTTATCCATCTCACCTCTAGAACAACAACTTGAACATATGTGAAGTTAGTATCAACTAGAAAGAAAACATAATTGAGATGCTTCTCTACTAGTAACACTGGTATCCTCATTCTTTGTTTCATTGATTTCTTAAAGTCTTCAAAGTAGCTAGTCATTATAGATCTATTTGTCTTCCATGCAACTTTACCAAAAGAAGGAAATGTGTTTTGCACATAGAAAAATATACAAACAAGTATTGAACCAAACTTACACTGTGCACTCTTGGTTTTCATTATGGATCCCAAGTTTTCTTATAACCATTGTAAATGTAACTTCACAAGGTCATAAGAATGATCCTTCTTGACTATCTTGTAGCCTATGTCAACAACAATACAAGGTACACTTTTCAATCTGCTGGATTGAAAGAATTTGTGTACAATTATCCTTATTGTAAAAGAAATTAGGGGATCTATATTGGTGTCAATTGTCATTCCTCTCTTATTCCACACTTCCCCTATGTTTTTCTCAATAAAATATTTTGCATCACTTCTCATGGTCTTAGATCTATTTATAGTTGGATAACCTATTACCCTTTGCACAATTCTCTTGGTAATCTTGATAGGTGTTGCCCAAGTTTCAGTTCATATCTTTTTTCTTTAGGGTTTTGAGTTAAGTCAAGTGTCAATGTCTTAAGTCTAAGTCTAGATTTCCCATGGGATGGCCTTTCTTCTCATCATTCCTTTGAGCTAGCCTAATGCAAGAATTATGTGAGCAATGCATTAGTCCAAGATAAGTGACTAGGGTTTGGGGAGGTTTTTTAATGTGTCATCCCAATGAGAAGAAGGTCTGGATCTTCTATTGATTTTTTCCTAACCATGATGAAGACAAATATTCAATTTTATGTTGTGGTTTCCATGGAAGACATTGTAGATGATTAAGATCAATGACCAAAAGAAGCAATTCATGCAGAATAAAACATTGAAAACCCTCCTAAAGTCAAAATATGAAGATAAAAAAATATGCATCATCAATTTTGTACATGAATGGTTCAAATGTTATCATAATAAGCTATGTGGTGGAGAAAAGTCAAATGAATGAAAAAATGCATGTCATTAGTCAATTGATAAGTCCAATGGTTTAGAAGACCAAATCTAGATCATTAATAAACTCTAGATCAACAGATGATGTTTTAATGAGAGAAATATAAGTATTCAATGATGCATCTCATCGACCATTAGATCAAAAAATAGATCTATGCTTGTCACTATGTCATTATAAAAAGTTGCATGAAGAATAATCCTATTGACATAGTGACAAGGTGGCACCTGTCTATAGGATCCAATTGAAGGTGGGACCTCCTTTCAGTCATACATAGTAATCAAAGAACATAACAAAGATCTTCGATCTTAGGAAAGATCTATGGATGTCGTTATGTTGCCATGGAAAGTTACTCAATTATTAATCATGGTGACATAATGATAGAATGACAAGTGTCCAGTGGGAAATCACATTTCATGAGGTACAATCAAAACCTAGTCATGAAGTGCCACAAAGAAAATAAGGTCAACATTAGGTTTTCC
Source organism: Cupressus sempervirens (assembly GCA_028749045.1). Lineage (NCBI taxonomy): Eukaryota > Viridiplantae > Streptophyta > Pinopsida > Cupressales > Cupressaceae > Cupressus > Cupressus sempervirens. The sequence goes on along the minus strand of CM053789.1, from coordinate 912,942,714 downwards.
AAGCAATGGAATGGTGCCACTTATCTATCACTACATGCATCACTAGAAAGTGTACCCGCATCACAAAGTAAAAGGGTTAACATCATATCATCACCATTATCAAATCAGAAAGAGATCTGCATTCATCACTATGTAACTATGTAAAATTTCTTGACTATTATTCATAGTGACATAACGATAGTTCAACACATGTATATAGAGAGACCTATAGAGGAAGTTATAAAGGAAGGTTATAGTGTTTTAATCATGATCATTAGTTTAAGATCAATGATCAAAATTAAAAAATGCAATGGCCATTAGAATATGAAATAGATGGGTTTGGCATTAAACAATAGAAGATGAAGAAAAAAATGATTTTCTATAGGAATTTCTGAAGATTACAGGAAGCCAAATAGTCATAATGTGTTTTTAGAAGCACCATGGATTCATAATCACTAATGGAGAAGATGCCACATGTTTGTATGATTGGATAATTTCATATTTTATTTCCATTTTATTTTGTGGCTATTGCTCTACTGAATTGAAGGGTAACAAGCAAACTATAAATGTAATCTCATTTGACAATACAAAGCTCGGCAGACTTGATGGTGAATTGGTTTGTAATTCCATTTACCCTATATTCTTTGTCATGTTTTTTTTCCCATGCATAGATTAGTTCTGCATTAAGATTTGAAAGACAATCATATGGATTCCATTTCATTTTGGTAATTACAATGAAGGTGATTCCATTTACTTTTTTCATATATGGGGTTGTTTCTTCTCTCAATATCATTTTAAATAGTTTCATTGGGAAATGAAAGATAAATGTGTGTGAATTTATTAGTTATTGGTTGGATTCCATTTCAATCAAGGCTAATAGTGAAAGCAAGTTCATTTTTGCTCATGTGCATATCTCTTCATTCCTCTTCTGCATTTAGATGGTTAATCTGCATTTAGAATAGAAGTTAGGGTTAGAAATGTCAAGATAATCTACTACAGTCATTCCATTGGGTGTGATAGGTTATTAAAATCCATCTATGTGAATTTTTTGTGCCTACAAACAATTTGGTTATCCTTTACTGCTCTTAGGTTAAGAGCCTATAATGTCAAAACTTCTGATCTGATAAAAATATATGCATTGCATATCATTGCAAATCATAGGGAGTTGTACCTAATAATTCAGAGGGCAGTGATAGAATGCATACACAGACCCATTTGTTGGCAAACATCCTTTTGTCTTTCCAAAACATTGGGTATCAAAGAGTTAGATTATAAAATCTAATAGGAGGAGAAACCGTTAACCAACAATAGGTCCATCCTCTAACCACACAGACACTAGTAGATTTGAACTCAATTTTTAACAAATTTTGGTCAAAATTTTGACCTAGGTTGGTTGAAATTTTGACCAAGTAGTTCGTGGCAATTTTTCTTGTGAAAATTTTGACCAACTTGGGGGTTGGTCAAAATTTCAACGAATACATTTGTCAAAAAGTCTTTGTCTTTGGTTACTCTAATTTGCCATTTTTGGTCAAAATTCTGACTAAATATTGGTAAAACACTTTCAAGAATTCGTCAAAATTTTGACCAAATATTGGTCAAAAAATTTCAAGAATTGGTCAAAATTTTGACCAAATATTGGTAGAAAAAATTCAAGAATTGGTTGAAATTTCCACCAATTTTCAATCAAAAACTTTCAAGAATTGGTTGAAATTTCGACCAATTAGTGGTACAAAAAATTCAAGAATTGGTCAAAATTTACACCAATTTTTGGTTGAAAACTTTCAAGAATTGGTGGAAATTTTGACCAAATATTGGTAGAAAATTTTTAAGAATTGGTCAAAATTTCCACCAATTCTTAGTAGAAAATTTTCAAGAATTGGTCAAAATTTAAACCAATTCTGGCCCATCCCATGACTAGGATGCACATGAAGAATCAACCACCATGAGGATACACATGAAGATCTTCCATGACAACAAGGTTTCAACATAAATGGAATCTCAATCCTTCTTCACATGGAGGGGATATTCACAATTTCCAAGTTTTGGCAACTAAACTGATAGTACAAATTAAGAAAAATAAACATACTAAAGATCAACTTAAAGAACATGTAAGAGTCTTGATTTCTTCTCTCAAATCTATGATAAATAGTTCAACTCAACCATTGAACACAATAGATAATTATTTTTACCTCAATTCAAATAGAAATAAGGATATTATTGGAAAGATCTTCAAACAATAGTCCTATGGAAAAGTAGCAAAATAGTCAAAGAAATAAAAACAAATAGCCTTAAATTTATTGGAGAAGAGAAAAACTATACAATGAAATTGATATTATTGATATTAAGAGAATGAAGGTGAAAGAAAAGATGGAACAAATAAAAAGGAGTCTATATGAATTAAAGTTCATAAAGACCTCAAAGAAATGACTGCAAGAAGTAATGATACACATGTTGCTAAAATTTTTTTTTGAATGCCAATGAGAACATATGCCACCTATGGTAAAATAAGTTTAGTATGGAAGATACTTGGACTCAAATAGGATGTTTTAGAGAAAACTAAATTTACAATACATTTCCAAGAGTTGATGTGTGACTATGAATAGCCAACAAGTGTGGATTAAAGTAGTATTTTTTTGAATTCTAAACAATGCATGACATGTTCATAGTAGAGTTGGGCATATTCCTTGCACAATCACATCATAATACTCCAAATTCTACAATGTATGTTTATCTAAGAATGATCTATAATTTTGAGACCCTTAAATATTACTATTGAAGAACAGTTGCTACTATTGTCCTATTGTTATGATACCATTGCCACTTATAGTTTGGCAAACATCCACCAAATGCTCTTGTAAAGCTAGGCTTCATAGGGATTTGGTAAAGTTGGTCATGTTTGTAGTGTCGTTGTAAATTGTAAGGTCTATAAATATTGTAGTGATAGATGCATTTGAACCTACACAACTCAAAATGGTAGTTGTTGTGTTGTTTTCAATATTTGATTTAGATTGAGTAGTGTATACTTTGGCGGACTTGTAGTATTTGGATTTGGCTTGATTAGCTGTGAGAAGTACATCTATAGTTTGATCAGATGTTATCATGAGAGTGTTTTTTATGTAGGAGGCATCCACTAATACCATCGTGAGATTGTGTGATGCAACCTTGAAAAAGAGGTGATTATTGACTACAACATCAACAATACGAATAAGATATGTTTTTACCCTGTTGTCTAGTGAACCTTGTTGTTCTTGCATACATCAAATTTCATTGCTCACTATGTTGATTTTGTTTAGTTAGAAATGGACAAATTGTTTAGAATTAATTTTTTTTGATCTATTGAGCTATACACAATTGAAGCCAAAGCCTTTTCTAACAAAAAGAAAATGGGTACCTAATGTTGAGCATGAATATAGGTCTCCTAGTTGTCCATTTATAGTGGAAGTGTCTAAATTATTGGGTGCACCTCCAACTTAATTTGCTTTAGCTTCAACTTCAACGGGATCACTATTCCACCACTCCCTTGTTCATTTATGTAAATGTAAAGTTTAAGCAGTTAGAGTGACTACTAAATGTAATGACTATCCAGTAGGAATGCACAAGGAAAAGTCTAAGAGATTGAAAGCTACAAATCATTGGCATAGGAATTACTTATTAGAAATTATCCATCTTTATACATACTACATTAACTTAGATTAATCTTGTAACAATAAAAAATGAGAAAATACATTGTCAAAATAGAAATACACTACCACACTACCATGCTTCATCTTATTGAAGAAACTAGAAGACTAGGGGGGATATTTCATCTTTGAAATTGCTTCTCCAATCATCTCCTTAATAGGAATAAAAAACACATTAAAATTTTAAAGATAAACTCTGAAATGTTGCCAATGAACAAATAAAGAGCTTACTAAAATTTGAGATGACTAGGTCCTAAACCTCAAGAAGTGGCCCCCAAGACACTAAATTTGCAGAATAAAGAAGCTGATAAGAGTTGTACCAAAGAATACAAAGTGTTGGGGAGGATTTGACACCATAACCTCATCAAAATCATAAGAGCATTTTACTTCCTTGCTTGAAAGGTTCATTCTTCAATATGCATCTAATGGAAGCTTAGAAAAGCATTTGTACCCTGAAATAGATCATCAAAACACTTGTCAATTGGGATTGAGTGAATGTTTCATTGTTGATTTAGAATCAAGATGAAACGTTGAAGTCTAGTCATCTTGCTGATCCATACAAAGGCATTGGAGATTATTTTGGTCATACAGTCAAGGATGAATGTATCATTTCTTTATGGACAGGAAATATTACCAATGTCATTTGCTATTTCCCCACTTAGGTACATTTTTCTTACCATTTTATATTGCAAGCTGATAAAATGTGTTAGTTGTACATAAATTCATGGTAGTGTAATTTTATATTTTTATTCAACCGAGGAGACAACATTTTTTCCATTTCTAAATGTGATGGTTTGGGTTACAGGCACTCAACTTTTCCTTTAAGGATTATTTTAAGAGCCTATTCAATTTTAAGAAATATAGGGATGGCTATTAGAGATGGTTTGCTAGAAATCTTGCTTCTAGTGGTGCGACTGATGCATCATCTCTTCTTTTTGTTTATTCTTTGGACTATGCTCAAACAAGGTAGGCTCATGATTCCAAGGTTACAAAGATAGATGGTGTTGTTGGTCTTTACTGTGGATTCAACATCTCATGTGTGGGGATTATTGTGTACCGTGGTCTATACTTTGGAATGACGTATGATTCCCTAAATATGGTTGTTTTGGTTGGGGATCTTTAGGTGAGATGTCTTTTTCTCCATTCATGTCATGTACATTTGATTGTGCACTGGTCCAAGTACACTATACTAGTGGATTGGTGGATATTGGAAAATTTACTGTGTTCCAACTATATTTTTGAATTATTTTCATTGTCCAATTGTTAATATTTCAAAGTTCATAATTTTTTAACTAAATAGACATTACATATCTAGGCACTAGATGTCATTACACTTGTACATTTTTTAGAATAACTTCCTTGGAAGTTTTCTTCTTGGTTGGGGTATTACAATTGGTACACTATACATAGAAGAATGATGATGACTTCTAGTGAGGCAATGAAGTAAAAGATTTCTTTGGATGCTTTTCAAAAAATTTTGAAGAAGGAAGGGACCACATCTCTATTCAAGGGTGTTGGTGCAAATATTGTGTGAGTTGTTGCTATCGTTAGAGTCTTGCTAGATATGACCAGCTTTGGTTAATTATTGTTGGAAAGAAGTATGGCTCTGGTGGAGGCTAACATTATGATGGTGATGAAAAATTATTTAGACATTATTTTTTGGTGGTTTGAATAAAACCATTTTACTAACCTAATTATAATTTCCAATACACTAGGAGCTAGTGCAAGTTCACTTGAGTTTGCCATCTAGAATTTGCAAATGGGTATTTGTAGATGGGTATTTGATCTATTGTCAGGCATAATATTTTCTTATTCGATATTTTGAGAAAAATAATTCCTTTTATTTTTTGTAGTGTGATATTTTGGTTAAATGTGTTTGCTATGGTCCCATTGATTGCATTACTTTTTTATTGAATTCTACAAGGTTTATTTTTTTAATATATTATAAAAAAATAATAGTTCATGCAATCTTAGAACTTTTTTGGACATTTAGTTCATAATTCATTACTAGTTAAAGGAATTGGTCTTTGAAAGTTGGTTTTTATTGTGTTTTCAATTCTTTTGAAAAGATTAGTGATTAAGTTTGTTCTAAGCTTACTAGAAATGTTGCTTTGTAGAGTTAAAGATTGAGATTGTTGCAAGCATATTAGAAATGGGCTTTCAATTTCTTTTATGATCTTATCTTCTAGATTGTGAGAGATTGAGAAACTTTTGTATTCTTTTATATAAACTTGATAATGAATTTTGTTCTTGTAAGTAGTGAGTGTGATTTTTGAGTTTTGTTCATTTAGCTATTTTATAAGACATTTTATTTTGACTAATTTCTATTAGTAGGTTGTTTAAATCTTGTCAATTGTAATTGTTGTTGTTTTGCAAAGACCTAATGTTGTTAAGATTGTCTATTTATCTACCCATATGGGAATCCAAAAATGTCAAAAATCCATGTTTTTTAGCCTCTTTATTATCCTTGATGTAGTTGAGACCTTGAGCTTCTCTTGGACTTCATCATTTAGAAAGTATAACCCCTAACCATAATCTGAATCATTAGTTGATCAGGGACAACTGTTTCTATTTAGTTTATGGAAGCATGACTTTTTTCTAGTAAAGTGTAATAATTTTTAATTTAATTTTCTTGTAAGGGTTCCATTTACCCTCTTTACAATCTTCCCTAGAACCATAATAGTGATAGAGTTGATAGTAATCTTTTCTGGAAGCATAACTAATTGAAGATACTTGGAATTAGGTAATTGTGGCGTTTTGTAACAATTGATCATGTCACACCTTAATTCACAAAAAGTTTTATGTAATCTTCATTACCACTTATATTGGATCATTTGCAAATAATCTTTTTGAGCTTTGGCATATTGGGAGTAGGACTCCCTGGACGGGTTGCTGACTAATTCAATTCTTGTAGATTTACAACTAGGAAAATCAATTCAATCAAGATTAAATCTAGCTGAATCATAATCCTTTTTTCTATTAAAGATGGTTTTTTTTTGGTGCATGCTGACCACAATTGTTATCCCTTCTAGTAGCAATCCCTATCAGTTAGCAAAGGGGATGTGACGAATCCTCCCTTCCCAAAAGTTTTCTTACTCTCAGTAGTAATCCATATTAGTTAGCAAAAAGTTTTTATTTGAGCATTTAGTAATGGGGTTTGGTAGGTTTGGAATGGTAATAACCACTACTCAATAATTTATGATTAAGCTTCCCTCTATCTGTAGTGTTCTACACATATCTATATTTTTCCTACAACTCTAAAGCTACAACTTTCATTCGAGTAGCTTGTCCATTCTATCTTGGCTCCTCAAAATTTCCATCACTATATATTGGAAAAGATCTGCCCTCCTAACTTTTGTCAAAATTTTCTTTATAATTCATTGGCTGCAAGAATGTTATCTTTTAGTTTTATGCCACTAAAGTGACCTAATCTAAATAGACATAATAATCAAGAAATATTATAAAAAATTAATATTTTTGTGTTTTAATATTTATTCATGAACATATACAACTTGAAATCTAACCATCTAATATAACTAATTAATATGAACATACTTGCCTAATGCAAATGCCCAAATCTCAAATACTTCTTGTATTTCTATCCCCACAGTGGCCTATTATCTAGCTCCTTGAGAATTAGACTAAAGTACTACAGTCTGCAATTGTGACATTTAGATAATCTTGCTAAAGTTCAAGTCTGCAATTTTCATGTTTTGAAGAATCCAATCCCCAAGGAACTAACTTAGCAGCCTATAGATATACATCTCCAAGCATTTAGAACTATTGAAAGTACTATTTTATTTCTTTGAGAGAAAAAAAAACCTTTTGTTTTTAATTCCATAAGATGATTTCTCTGTCGTAGATGCTATTTAAGAAGCCCATCTACCAACAATTCCCAAACATAGGAAACTGATGGAAGTGTTGGAAAATAGGATAAGGTGACTCTAGTTATGTTTGTCTTTCAAATGGGTTGAGGTAAGTTACTATGCCTTCATTTCAGTAGAGGTTGCTTTAGTTCTAGTCCATCAATCCCTATAGTTGAGAGAGTTTAGTTACCAACAATTATGGAAGTTCTTATTTAGTTGGTTTTGTATACTTGAGGAAATTAGTGATCAGTTAGTGCTATTTAATAAGCCCATCTACCAACAATTCCCAAACATAGGAAACCCATCACAAAAATAGTGGCACTAATTGATCACTAATTTCCTTAGGTATATGCAACCAACTGAATAAGAAATTCCATAGTTTTTGGTCACTAAACTCTCTAAACTATAGGGATTGATGGACAAGAACTAAAGAAACCTCTATTGAAATAAAGGCATGGTAACTTACCTCAACCCATTTGAAAGAAAAAAATAACTAGAGTCACCTTATCCTATTTTGCAACACTTCCTACTATCCAGTCTTATACTTCTACCAATAGAAATCTTCTTGTGTTGTAGATCAAATGGTACATTAAATTATCCTCACTGGTGGTTGTAAGAGTGTGTTGAAAACTATATCATATATATTGTGCACAAGATGGTTCAGATCATTAAAACCTTAGACAAGAAAGTTTTTTCTTCTAAGAAGTGATGTTTTGCATGAGGCTTATACTGTAGGATGATTGTTGTATATTGGCATCTCTTTTCATTAACTTACTATCCTCTTTTATGCTATGGTGCTAATAGGCAACTTTGTTAGTTGAATTATAATCTGTTAAAGATGTACTCCTCAGAACTTTGATTTGATGAGCTCGTAGATAGAAGTTTGATATAAGTGTTTTGAATTTATGTTATGTGGGAGCTATGCTTGGTTAGCATTTGTATTCTAGTTACTCTTCTGAGCTATATTATACACTTTCTCCAATATCAAATAATAATAAAAAGCAAGACCAATGGTAGACTTTCAGATCTGGACTCATATAGTTGTCTTAGAAGCCATCAATTAGATTTCAACACAGAAACTAAGATATATTTTTCCTTCTCCTTTTTCAGATAGAAATTTCCACATGTATCAATGGGTTTCACTGAGCCCTATATGCAATTTAATGAGATGGATCTTCACAAGCATAATCACCAAGTGCCAAATCATTTAATATTATAGATTGGTATTAGGAGCGACAAAAAGTGAAGAAACAATTATTAAAATTCAATCATAAGTCAATGGAGCAAATAGATTGAACTCAGTTTTATATTTTAATATAAAAAAGAACATTGTGATAACAAGACACTAATATTTTTATAATAAAACATAAAAGCAGAAATTTATCAGACCATATGAGTTTTCAAATTATAAATAGTGACCAAAAAACATCAATTGCTGATTGACATAAAAGTGAACAGCTTAAAGAATGTCCAGAGAAAAGAATGGCAAGAAAAAATATTTTGTTAGATGGCTGAAACTTACCTCTTTAAGAAGCCTATCTATTTGGCATAGTTCAATATCCCAAAACCATTCCTACCCATACAATTGTGTGAAGATCTATGGTCCATTGTAGATTTTCCTTTTAAACATCTCTTCCATTGCCCTCTTTTGATGACATAACCCCACAACTAAATGATTTCTTAATGGCTCCCCAACCAAATCCTTTAGGAGCAAGACCATCCCATCAAATATCTAAAGGTTACATCTAGGAAAAAAGACCTATCACAAATCAAATACTGCAAAATTGAAAAGGAGATGACTCAAGAATAGTTTCAAGATCTAAAAATGTGGTATACCTCTTTTAGATTGACCCATTCCCATGTTTCATGATCATTGTTGATATCATAAATTAGTGCATGTGTTCCCTACAAACCTCATGTCAGTTTACAAAAAAGTGAAATAATTAGGTGTAGATTCAATAGAATATGAGTACAAAACTAGAAGAAAAAAAATCTTATATATATAGATGACAAAAGTGGCTAGGTAAATAGCATGCATGGTAGAATGAGGCAAAGACCATGAAGCACCCTTGATCTATGACATACAATGTCTAAAATAGGCATCTTTTAAATACTTAGTCATTTACTTTTTTTCATTGAGATTTAGTATAACAAGTGGTGAAAAATGGCATAGCCATGAGAAATTTTGACAACTTTGAAAAATGTCCTATTGAGTAAATGTGATCTAAGATATGTCTGAAAGTGGGATGTAAATTCCATCCATAACAAATAACTACCAATTCTAACAAGCTCACAATAAAATCAAACCATTTAACAACCTATCCTAATTTGGGTACTTTTAGAGAAAAGAATAGATGAGGTTATAAGGAATGACAACATGGTGATTAACATTGAATATTTGAAAAGATGTTGGTATAATGTGGTGACGATCTGAACAAGACAATACAGTCAACTTAAGGTCCAGGCAAGAGATACACTATGACACTATCACTACCCACAAGGCACTAGATCAACAACAATAAACCATATCTAGGTGAACTTATCTAAAAAGGCATGAATTTGGTGTTGACAATAGTTTTGACCTATTCATCCCTCTCTCCAATGATACCCTCCCTCTCCTCTTGGAAGGTGGTGAAGTCTACTACATCCACTTGAAGTCAGTCAGACTAAATTGTAATCATCTGAGTCATTTATATATATCAAAAATCAATTGCACTTTCAACCTTTGTGTCATACATACATTCATTGCATTGTAGCTCAATAAACCATTGTCTATTCTGCCCATACAACCATATATTCATTCATAACAACATTATTGTGCAAGATAAATGCAAGAAAAATTGTAGGAAAGAAAGACAAAAATTGTCTCATAAGAGAGGGTTGTAACACAAAAGATAATTTTTACCAAGAAAGGTCTATCTCCGTAACTCAGTTGCTATCTTCTTAAGACTGCAAAAATTTGCTTGCAAACTTAACCTTTGTACAAAAATTTTCCTACAGAGACTAAAATGTCAATCTTTGATACCTAGTTTATTATTAATCAGACTCTTTGAGAAGGCATTTGATGTAATGTGTGTCTTTTAAGACATAATTTGCTGAGGTTTTCATCAGTAGTTTTTTTGAGACTAGTTGAGCCTATTCATTGTCTATAATTTCTTTCTTCCTAGCTCTCGAATTTGATGCCATTGGAGATTGCCACACAAAAAAGGGAATAGCTAAGTAAATGACAAAGACAAATGAAATGCTAATATTAATTGTGCTATCTTAGTATAATAGTAGAGACTAAAATTCAAAGTATATTTATAAATGATAGTGCCTAAAGAAGATTAGGATTTAGAATATTTCCAAGTTTCATGTTTAATATCTCTAGTCTATATATTCTACAATTCTCTTTTGATTTGATTGCATGCTTACTAACTGTTAGGCTTTTCTGGACGGAGTAGCTTGATGAATTTTGTTCAACAGCTCATAGCACGCTTAGTATCAAGGAAATATTTGGAGTAAATAAGTAAGTTCTCTCATCTCCTTTATTTTGAGAACTCAATTATTTGTTCTCTAATTACCTTGTTCAATATTTGTCTTTTCCTCTTCCTTACCTGAATGTCATATTTTAATCATCAATTTGTATTGTTTTTTTAGTGAAGATTTAGATTCCCTTAGGATTGAGACACTATCTGAGACATCTGACATGGATTCCATTGAGAAGATGGTTGAATTATCATTTGATTCTAATTCAGATTCAAAATCAAAGGAGGCTAATAAAGAAAATAGATAGTAAAGAGTTCTCACTTCAAAAATATAAGAAAGCCATTCTAGGTCATTCACTTACAAGATTTTGACTGGCATAAAATTAGAAGATGGTGTGGGAGATGTTATTTAGGGAATGCTTTGACATTAAGATAGTTTCTGTTCTAGTATGCAAACATCCAATATTAGATAATGAAAGCTATGTATGAACTGTAGTATATCTTGACTTCCCATATTATGGTTATTTATTTAAGTTGCTTTAGTATGAAAGAGAAGAAAGTGTACTATTTCTGTGCTTTTGCAAATATTCTGAATTCATCATGTTTGAGTTGAAATAAAAAATATATGCAAAGTGTTTTCACCCAGTTTTATTTATTTATTTGGGAGTGCTCACAAATATCATTAATGTGTACTAGAGAAAAATGGGAATTCTAATAAAAGAAGATGTGTAATTCCTTTAACCATTGCTAGAATTTTCTTGTGCATTTCGTGTATAATATTTTTCATACTTAGGATTATTAGATAACTGGGGGACCATTGCGATTGTAGTTAAGAGTTAAAGAGTAGGCTCAAATTAAAAGAACTTGAGCATTTGGAACAATGAAATACCAAGGAAATGTAGAATATTCAAGTGTCTCGGGACTTATGGTCAATATAAAAAAATCAGTTTGCCTACATCAAATAGAATAGCCCCTCCAACAACTTGAAAATTTAGAGATTGCTACAACAGAATGCCTTGAACCACTTTAGGATTCTAGAGCATGGCTAACCCCCAAGATGCACAAAATCCTTGACTATGAATCACTTGCCAAGATGGCCATTTAGCTAAGGATTTAGAAAAAGTATCCTAAGACAATTTAGTTTCTTGCAGGAGAATGACATCAACCTTTACAGAATCAAGCAGTTGCTTGATCCCGAATCTCTTGTTAGAGGCATTAATGCCTCTAACATTCCAAGAGAGAATCCTCATGTCTAACAAGGAGAACCTTTTTTACTCCTTGTCCTACACTTAGTTGGAGAAAATTTCTCCACAATAGTACTTTGTAAACATGCTGCAACTTCAACTACAATGTTGAAACTTTTTGGCTTCCTACCACACTACTTAGGAGTCTTCTTAGTTGGAGTTTTCTGAGAAGGGGATTATAAGATTAAATAAAATTAAGATGGATCAAAAAATATTTTACCTTTAGTGATACTAATTGGAAACATTTGTCTCAAAATTGAAGAATCATTCTTCTCCAATAGGCTAAAATGTTGCAAAGAAGATAACCCCTTAAAAGGAATTTCCATCTCCAAAGTTGAATGAACCAAGACCTAATTATGAGACATCCCCCACATTTTCCTATCCAGTTGGTTCAGCAAGCTGATGATGAGGCAAAGTCTACACATCCCCTTCCATATGCCTAAGTTGCCAATGAAGAGAAAGAATCTTCTCAAGAAAATTCTTCAGAGAAAGAAACTTTACTCAGATTCTCACCACTATTGCTCTCCTCCAAATCCAAAATTGAAGAGCCTTCTAATTCAAAAGAGTAATTGAAAAAGAACTAGACATACCAATTGTATTATATTTAACCATATTAGTTTCCAAAGATTGATCCATCCTATCAAAATCCATATTCTCTATCAAGGGACCTACATTGCCAAGCTCATTAAAAATTGTGATGTGATGAGGATCATAATTCTATGCAAACTCTAAATCAAGATTCTCTAAAAAAAGTGGACAAGATAGCTTACAATCCATACAAGTACATTTCTCTATGGAAATACAAATAGAATCCTTTAATGCAATTTCATTGATCATGGTAGAAGTAAGAGATAGTCAAATATCTTTAGCCAAGTTCTTTAGCTAAAATTCTAAAACCCTTGAACTTTGAGCTCTAAAAATTTCAATGGGATCTGGATAGGCAAATCTTGTACTATAAGTTATGAGAAATCTTGGAAATAATAGGAAGAGAGACAATAGATTCTTCAATAAACACTTCTGCCTCGACATATCCCAAGAAATTAAGGACAAAAAATTTCTAGAAAATGGAAGAAAAGATCTTTAGCCACTAGAAAAGTTAAGATTCACAAAAAGCTATTGACATACTACATAAAAATATAGAATACAAAAGTAAACTCTAAACAATTCTTGAAAACTCAATTGTAGTTGCTTGGCATCACACCCCTCTCAATCCAAATGACCAAAAAGATAATGGAAATCCTTTGCTACACTAATCTCATTATTCGTTGGCTGAAAAGAAAAAAGAAGAGGATCCGAGCAATCATCCCTAAAAACCCTCTTTTAAAACTACACCAAACTACAAAAATGGGTATTGAAATGGCCCAAGAAGCAATTAATGACTGTCAACAACTTCATCAAAATTAATAAATATATTTTGCACCCATGAACCATCCCCTGACTAAATGCATATTTTCTTAGGACAAGGCTTTAAGGTTGAAAGAAATAAACATACTCTGATGTGTCTGCACAAGAATTCATAAGGGATTAAGTCATGCTTGATGAAAATACCAAGATTACTCGCTAGATCTTCCATAATACAGGGATCCCTATACTCTAGAGGTAGATTAGGGAAAGAAATCCAGTAAGGAAAATAACCAGCCACTTCTAGTTTTGGAAGAAAGTTAGGCACCCAAGGAAGAGTAAATAATCCAGATCCTTGATGAAACCAACCCTTATGATTATGAACTTGATCTCTATAATCCTTAAAATGAAATAGTGCAACAAAAAACTTGGGTTCCATATCAATAAACTGGATATCCTTTAGACCCCTCTAGAATTTGAAGGCCCAAGTTTAAATTGATGAAATTTGAAGCTGACGATTTGCAAACTTACTAAAAATCATTGTGTTCCTTAAATGTGTAACATGAGGTGCAACAAAATGATTTGGAATAAAAATATTTGCAATTGAATCTTTATACTTCCCACTCGGTGGCAAATTATTGAAGGAAATCTCCTATGGTAAATCCTATGAAACCTACTTATGAGATCTTATAGATTCATTCTTGGAAGTAGGAGGAATGTTGCTACAGATATCAAATTTTTTTTTTCCAGAACAAGTTGAAAGCATTTGGTACCAAATCCATGAACCATAAAAACCATTGAAGTCATTTTAGACAAACATATCTAGCCCTAACCTATAAAAATTATTAGTATTGGGTATGTCTTGTTTATACTAGATCCTCCCAACTCGACCCTGCGAATCAAGCCTCATCTTCTCAGAGAACTTCCTCTTATCATGACATGATGAATTACCTATTTCAAAGGTATTCTTTCCACCATCAACATCTTTCCTTGTGCTTGGAAAAAAAAGGAAGATTCTTTTTGCGATGAATAACACTAATTAAACTTACATGCTCTGTACTAGTGGAAGAACCTCACAAACTATTCTTCTTAAGATGAAAACTTGGATTCAAAAAAAAGGGTTTTGTTGACTGAATGATGGCTTTCCCCCTGAAGATATTTTTGGTTAGTAAAAGATACTCTACCCTATTAGATCTAACTTGATGCATATTATCCACAAATTTCTCTTGAAAGGGAACTTGCGATAAACCTAAAGCCCTAATGTTGCCATCATCCAACGATTTTCCCTGATCAATTGTCATATTCCTCACTCCTTGCATTCTTGACTCTCACTAAAAATTCCATTGCCAACCTAGGTAACTCTTCAATATCTGCCAATTAGATCTCAACCCTCACTAGTGAAAATTTTGTCTATGTAGTTGTTCCTCAATCTTTACTCTTTGCATTCTAGACTCTCATTGAAACTTCCATTTCCCACCTTGATACCTCCTTTGTACCTGCCGATCAATCCTTAATCCACGTTGCTGAATAAAAATATTTAGAATTTTTTTGTTATCACCTGAGTTGATCAGAATTTTGACCAACTTGGGAAAACATAAGTTGGTCAAAATTTCAACCAACTCAGGTCATTTGGTCAAAATTACGACCAACACAAGGATGGGAAAAAAAAGATGGAATCATAGCTTTAGTCAAAAATTTTGGTAGAAAAACAAGTGCAACTATACTAGTGAGAGTTGTCATGAATTCTGCTCAAAACAATCTTTATCCACTCAGTCTTGAAAATGTTGGGGAAATCTAGGGCACAAGTTATCCCTTTTCTTTCTACAATCTTAAATTCCTCCTTCGATATTTTATTTTCACATAATTTTCCATATAGGTCTTTGATCTCCATGTCACCTATGCTACCCACCTTACATGTGTAACAACATCTTACATCTTGTTGCCCCACTTTTCGGCATGTACAAATTTTACAAAGTGGAAAGTAAACTGAAGTCACGATTTGTCAAGTCAGGTCAACAAGTCTTTCTTCTTTAGGTGCTGAGTTTCTCCATCGGGTTTTCATCTTTTCCCTTCTCTTGTATCACATATGGCTTGGGTGGGTATTTTCTTCATTATCATGAGTCTTAGGGGTAGCTTAGAGTCATCCTCGATGGAGATTCTTGATTTGTGCTACATCATTCATTTTTCCTGCAGCCCATTTAATCTAGAATCATAGAAAATAGCACCAGTGGAAAATCAAGTTCTGACTTCCCCTCGGCAGGTTTTCAAACCCCAAAGGTAAATTTCCACAAGACTGGTAAGTGCTATTGGTAGGCTTCATCGAAGTAAAGTGAACCATGCTAAGAAAAGATCGTTCAAGTGATGTCATGATTTCACAGTGAGATCCATTTAAAAACTCAAAAAATGATAAGGATAAACATTGGTGAAAAACCAGAAAAGAGCTTCTCCGTAGCGGACTTCGAAGCCAGTTCTCAATTTTTCGAAGAGATACATGTAAAGGAATTGAGGAATCCAATGGGTCCCACCCCTAACTTTCGAAGTCAGCTTTTTGTTTTCTGAAAGTTTAAAATAAAACGAATGGAGCACAGGAAGTAAACAATTGGCTTTGGCAGGAAAACAAGTTTCCTCTTATTCATTGCGGGTTTTTGCACCCAGAAGGTGAAACCTCGCAGAAATCTACAAATGCTATCCACAGGGTTAAAGAGGGAAAGAATAAATAGTGTCAAAAAATTTAGAAAGAACTTCTCTTCTGACGAATTTCACACCCCAAAGGCAAATCTCCGCAAAAGCCCAAATAGAGAAGTAAAGTAACTAAGCGGGCCCCATTTTTCTCGAGAAACTTCTCTTAATGTTTCCTGAAGGTTAAAATAAAGTACTTAAGGCAGCAAGGTTAAAGTGAAAGCTTAAAAGGAAAATTGGAAATCTGTTTCTCCGCTGCGGGTTTTCTACCCTCAAAGGCCATTTTTTGCATTTCAAAGAGAGTCATTTTTGCAAGCATGGTAAGTATGTGATTTGGTTACAGATTATTTTGGGTGAATTAATAGAAACAAATCAGTGGATTGATTAGGTTTTTGCAAGTAGAATTGACCTAAGCGGATTTTACCCAAAGAAGTACTCCATTCTTGTTCTTTCGAAAGATGAATGAAACGGGAAGTAAATAGGTAATTAATGAGAGTTACCGTTGAGCCAACGGAAATAGTGAAAAGACAAAGATAAATCTATTGGAACTTTTGCATCCACCAATCCAAACAATTTACCCTTAATTTTGCTCGTGTGGCGCAAAATTATGAAATTCAACGAGCAAATCTAGGTTGTTCTATAAAGAGGGAAGTAACAGATTTTCAAACTCTCATCTTACTATTATACTGTTGTACTAAATAGTGCTTTCAAGTAATTGTTAAGTTACAGAGTTTGCTCCTCATATCAATTGCAATTGTTCAAGTTGTTGCTATCATACATCATAGAAAATGGCAACAAGATTCATGGGTTTCGATAGTTTGGGTGGAATTAGGTCAGAGTGGTCAAATTTCACGGATACTTCTCTCTGCTTCTATGATATGCAAGACTTTCAAAGGAGGTTAAGATCAGAGCCAATTCATCCCATAACGAGAAAACTCTGAGGAAGCGGATTAGTTGAAGCAACTGGGTTCCCTGTAGCAGTACAAGCCCTTGAGTTGATTCTAGAATGTATCAATCGTTACAACCCGGATACAAGGTAGATTCTATTGCTTGATCAGATAGTGTTAATTTCAATCAATCGACAATTAGTAGTGAATTGCTTGTAGATTCCAGAATGGGAGGAGTTCTCTAATTTGACAGTGAGTGGAGCCATGTCTGAGTACTCTTTGAAGAAGATGGTTTGGAGGAAGGAGATCATGCAGTCTTTGTTTCAGAAACCAAGGGGAGGTAAGAGTAAAGTCCCTAAAACTCTTTTTGGCACAGACCTCAAACCAGAAATTGTTGACATTTTGGTTCTATTGCATTGACTCAAAGGTGAGGTAGAATCTTTTAATTTTCTAGAATAGTACTTCTTTCTGGTGCAAGTTATTTGCTTAGACACATAGTATATTGACTGGGCACATGAGGTCAGTGAACAACTTTCTAGGGCTCTCAATGTAGCTAAGTTTTATAATTCTTCTTATATGTCCTCATTCTTGATATACATGTTGGCTTCTCTTCAATTGTGGCCAGGACTTCCTATAATTGAGGATTTCCTTGACAATGTAAAAAGTTATGAGTTTTATCCATGCTTGCAATTACAGAATAGTTATGCAGAATACATTTGGGTAAATGATGCATTCACCATGAGGATTTACAAGGAACTACAGGGATGCCCAGAGCAAAGATTCAGTCCAAAGGCAATGGTGATCATCAGCCAATTTGGCAGTTACTTCATCTAGTTCTCATTATTTTCTTATTTGCATCTTGCAGTGTTCGATGGATTCCAATTGAAGCTGCCCAGGTATCCAAATGATATGATCGTGCTCATGGAGATCATGAGGCAAGCAATGCAAGTGAACATGTTGAGTGCTATTTTGAAGAAGAAAGGGTATGAATTCCCCATAAAAGTTGGAGCATACAGTTGTGAAACTAGATCAGATGCAAAGAATATACTCAAAGCATTTCAAAGTAAATACAAATTGGAAGAATATGAAGCAGTAATGCCCCTGTTTGATCCTAATGGATATGCTAGGGATGTGCTCTAGATTGGGAGCATGATCAAACATGTAATAACCATGGAAGATTATTGGGCAGATTGTAAGGATGAGCTGGAGAGCCGAGACCATGCCTTTGCTAGATTCACAATTGATCAAATAAAGACATATGGAATAAATTTAGATGTAGAAGGGCTGGAGGATGACGGTCAGAATATGTAAATTAATACATATTTGACAAAATTGAGGAATACTCCCATTAGTTTTGAACCATATGTTGACATAGAAGAAAATTTTGATTTCATGACGGCAAGAATTGTCAAAAGAACTGGGAAGTGGGTTGAATGGACAGCTAAGAAAGGCCGAAGCGAGAGCAGAGCTACTCAAGCTTCTCTAGCTGCAGCTACTCCTACTTCATCTCAAAGTGTCACTCCTAGTGCTATTGCTACAGCTGCTCAAGGACTAGCCCAATCTATGGGAGGAGGTGATCAGCCCCCAGAGAAGCATGTTTTGATAGCCCCAACCTGTCAAGGTGGATTACTACCAGTCAGTGGGGCTCAAGTTGAAGCTGAGAAGGGAATGGAAGAGCAAAAAGATGGATCCCCTGCTTCGATCTCACCTCCACATGTTGCTTTACCTCCATCTCCCCAAGCTTCTCCAACTCCATCTCCTCATGTCACCCCTATCTTATCCCCTCATCGTAGCCCTAAACCATCTATAAGTGCTCCCCTTCTAAAGCCCATTGGTTCTCCTATTCAAATAGTAGAGGTCAGAGATGATAAAAGTAGTAGTAGTGAATCTATTGATTTTGATGAAGTTGCAAAGAAAGTCCAAAAAGAAGAAAAAGCTCCTAGTTCATCTCGACTTCTTTCTTGGGATCCAAAGACCCCCTTTTCTGCAACTATAGCAACAACGACTCCAGTGAAGAAGAACATGTTTAGCATTGAATCACTTGGAATAGCCTCCAAAGTGATTAGTACAAAATCTTGGCTCAAGGATACTCTAGATAAGAAGAGAAAAAGGAAAGATGAAGGTGTTCCTTCGAGAGATGTTATATCCCAAGCGGTTCGCTCAGGATCTGCTATGGCAAAAGCTAAGAAGCAGAAGACTTTGTCAATTCTAGGATAAGATCCAGAAACATGACATTTAACTCTAGAGGTAGTGAAGCCAAACAAGGCATGGCGAATTGAAGATATGATGCCAGAAGACTTCACTCTACATTCAATTAATCTCGGGGAAGCCAGACATGATACAAAAGTAGGCCTATGGAGATCGACTAATGAGGTGATAGAGGAACAACTAGAGGATCTCAAATTGTCAAAAATCTAAATGAAGGCAGAGATTGAGGAATTAAAAAGATTCATCAGGCAACTAGTTGTTCCATTGGCAACCATTACTGGTGTGCCTGCTACTGAGAACCCTACTACAGAGGAAGTGCAAGCCTTCATCTCACAACTCCAAAATGATAGACATTATGGCTAGATCAGAAAAGAATGGATTGAGAAGCTCAGAACATATGGAGCTATTCTGATTGATCAGATTGGAAATGTTATCCTTCAGTTAGAAATTGATAAGGATAATATCACTTCTAATCATAACACTTTAGCTGTAGAAAAGGCAAGGTGTGAGGAATGTGTTTCTCTCCTAAATATGGTCATTCAAATGAAGGCAAAAGAGGCAATCAAAGCAAATATTTTGAAAAAGGGAACTGAGCCTCTGTTCGAATGGCTTCAGAACATGTAGTTCAAGCAAGAAATGATTCAAGAGGCAGAGGAAGGACTCAAAGAAACAAAGGAAAAAGTGAAGAAGATCCAAAATAGAGCATTTGAGATCATGCAAGGGTTACACACAGATCCACAAAGTAGTGGGCAAGGAAAGGCTCTCATTGGGATAGAGGTAATCAGGGATAACTTCTCTACATACTTGAATAATCTATCTGGGATGATTTCAAGTAGTCAAAACAGAGTGGTAGAATTGAAAACACTCAGTGGATGCGTACATGTGGCTGCTGGAGAGTTGACAAGTCAGCTGGGTGCAGTAAAGGAATTGGCTCGGGAGCATTCAAAGTGGCTCTTAAGATTCACCAATGTACATGTGCCTAGTCACGAGGAGATGATCCCAATTATAGTGGTTGCCAGAACATATAGGGCAAAAACTGAAAAGGGAAAGAAGTCTAAATGACTTATTCAATACTCCTTTTCTATTTTCTGATGTAAATGTTATAAATTTTTGTAAATTTTGAAATTCGACAAACTGGCATCTTGCCATTTGTAATCTGAGAAGATGAACCGATTGATATTCCTATTGTAACGGTCATCTCTCAAATCCTATATGTATGAAATTTAATGATTAATCAAAGGTCAGCAAATTTTTGGTGTGAGATGCTTTTTGTTGCAGAGACAATTGAGAGTACTCAATATCAATTATTTTCTATTCCGTAGAATTGTTGAAGTTAGCATTTTTCTCAGATGTTTGGAATTGGAATGAGGAATAAATAGAGTTTTACTTCTCTTGTTCACAATATAGTGAGTGAATGTAATAAGCATTGTTATTGTTCATTCAAAGGGGAAACTTTAGTATAATTAATTAATAGCAGTAGTTTAGCTTCAAGTTTTCGTAGATTGATATCTGAAGGTATTGTGAATTCATAAGATTGTGAATACACAAAAAAAAGATAATTAGATGCTTAGAACTCAAACTCGCCTAAGTTAGGTCTTGTCTAAGTCTAACTTGGTTATACCTCTACTATTCTTGAGTCAAGAACATACCCCAAATTAGATAGGAGGAACAAATAGAATTCTTTGAATATGATTCATATAGGGAGTTGTACCTAGCAATTTAGAGAAAATTCGGTAACCATAAATGGATTTTGAACTATTGTGAATAGATATTGTTCATAATCTGGGCATTAAGAGTCATAATTTCACAAAAGATAAAAAGAACAAATCTGTTTACCAACACATCTTGAATCATTAAAACTTGTGGTGGTATCATTGATAGCACACCAGATGGGTCTTGCTTGTATGAAATGTTAGGAATTTCTCTAAAGTTTGGTTATCTAATCTCATTATTGAGTAATTGAACATCTAAAGCTTCCTTTCCCTCTTTAACCTTATTAGTAGAAGAACTAGATGCCATATCGATTACCTAGGGTGTGCAAAAATTCAAACAACATAGCTCGACACACGATAAATACCTTTACAAATCTATTGAATGGTGTTGAACAATGGTTGAATCTAGTCTACAAATGCTTGGAATGATCTCTTCAATTATCCTTAAGCTGTTCATACTTTGTCCAAATTTGAATGATGTCAAATGAATTGAAAATTAATCATATAGCCCTTACAACTTCACAATTAATGCTCAGTGCTAACACAATTGTAAGCTTGGCTTCAATAGAAATTCCAACTCACTCAGCTTCCATGTAATTTTTTTCATGCTTAGCAATCACTACAAGCTCAGCCAACACTATCACCTGTGATATCTCAACATCAACTTGATTTCACTCAATAGCTTTGGTGAAACTTTTCATGCTTCATAGCAACATGAAAACTAACAAAACTTAAAGATTTCTTCCAGGTTCTAAACAACACTTTTCATCTTTATTCATCCATATATAATCTTTTGATAACTAAATCCTCGAAACTTATGTATGGTATATCATCTAAATATTAGTCCCACACATACCTCTTGATTGCTTAATTGAGGGTGGTGTGATCACTTGATCAATTGGGTGAAGCGATCCCATCTGAACTTGATGTACTACAATCTTCCTTCTTCTTCCATGTTTTTTTCATCTACACTTTGACTTCTTCAACCTTTTCCTTTATTTGAACTCATTGCTTAGTGCCATTGACTTTGTTGGACAATGTCTACTTATGTGACTAGTCTTTAAGCAACTAAAATATGTAGTCTGACTTGGCCATCTACTATAATCACTTCTAAAATGTGTTCTTATGCAATTTTTAGGAACATGTCCATACACTTGATAATAGTGACAACTATACCTAGTATTATAATCCCAATTATAAGAGTTGTCATTGTGCTTTACCTTTGTCTACTTGTTTGATGAGCACTTGGGCTTGGATCTATACTCATATGCTCTATGTCTATACTTCTAATAGTTATAGCAGTATTCTTAATATCTTTGTGTTCTTATGGTCTCGATTCTACATGCATGTGCATGATGTCCTTGCTTGTTGCACTTGTGGCAATGACCCATGAAACTCTACCTAGGATTTTGATTTACAGTCTTGCTCTTGCAAACATTAGTAGTATGTCCTAATTTTTCATAATTGTGACAAGTAGGTTTGGATTCCTTACCTTTTTTACTTCTTTCCTCACCACTTTTAGATGATTCTCCTTCTTTAATGTTGGTGTATCCTAATCCAATAGTATCATCATTGGATCTAGGGAACCTCATCTATTTTTCAAAGTACTTGATGGCTTCACTTGGTTTGTTGAAACTTTTAGCAAACTCCTTTTCCCTTATTAGATCATTACTCAATTGTTCATTCTATAATTTTATGGTTTTGATCACAATATCTTTACCATTCAATTCATGATTGGCAATCATGACTTGATTCATTGTCTCCAATTGCATGCTAGAAATCCTTTGCACTTCTGATGTCTTTTCTTCCAATCTATTTGTCAGTATCCTTTTATCATCTTCAATCATAAATTTTTTGTCTTCATCTTCCTTTTTCTATTCGGTCACCTCACATAGCATTACTGATTGGACTTCTTGTTCTATCTTGAGATTTCTATCCTCTTCAGTTAGGTCTCCATTGTTTTCCATCAAATCTACAACTACTACATCAAAGTCACTTGTGTTTCCATCTATAAAAAATTTAGTAGTATCAATCTCTTGGTATTGTGTGTCATTCTCTTTGATAGCTATCTCTTTCCTTCTCTTCAATGATCACTTCAACTCATCTCTTTCTTCATTCAACTAATGTAGGGAAAGTTGGATTTCAATCTTCTGGTTCTCAATAGTCTTTCCCAACTTGTAGACTTCCATCTTTAAGATCTTTTCTCAAAGTTGTAAAGCTTTCCTTTCTAGCAAACAAGGCTCTGATACCAATTTTTGGAAATACAATTGGAAAAGTAAACTTTGAGAGAGGGGTGTGGGGGGGGGCGCGAGGGTGTGAATCATCACTTCAAATCTTCAACCACAAAATCATTCACCATACATCCATCTCACAATTGTGCATGGAAACTAAAATATCAAATTAAGCATACACATCCATAACATGAAAATAAATAAATATTCACACATACGACACAAGATATGATTACCTAAAAACCCACCAATGAGAAGGTAAAATTGGCATGGTGATGACACACACAAATCTTCACTACTATATTTGTAAAGTGTATGCAATGAAGGTTACAATGTTTGAACATGAAACATGATCTACACTATGAAAGGTTTTCCCTATTAAAGGCTTACAAGAATGTTTGATCTTACCCTATTAAAGGATTTCAACACCTTGTTAGAAGTGTGCCTAGTTAAAGGAGCTCAACTTACAATGAAGAAAGCACCCTGTCAAAGGATTTACAATAGCCTGTTAAGATTACTCTATTAAGAGATTTAACTAATTTTCTCGTTAGAATGTCTCAGCAATGATCCTGTGGTTAGGATTCTACTACTAGATAAAAATCACCTCTTTGCATGTATCCTTGATCCTCTTCTGATCAAATGTATCTCTTATATCCTCTAATTCCTTTCCTTTGTTCTCCTCTAAATGATTCTACAGTTCATACACTATGATCACTCTTCTTTAGTCACACCTAAATGCTTTGTTTGTGCATAAAAACTTCTCTCTTCATTCATACCATGTTTTAGGGTTTACCTTCCTCAAAAATATCTAGGTGACTAGGGTTTGGTATGAATCAACAATTATAATTCATCCATCTAGCTACTCAATTCATCCCTATAATTGATTGGAAACATGTATTGCATAGGGATTCTAAATTAAGATTTGTTCTTATCATCTAGGATTGCAAAACAATCCTTGAGTTGGCACCAAAATAGTTCACATAGTAGTTTGTGCCATTACAAACAACTATGTCAAAAAAATTTACTTGGCATCTGAAGTCCTTGATGCTCGAAATTAATTGTAACTTTAATGTGATCACTCAACATCTAAAATACTTGGCACATACTGATTTACTTGGCACTTGAGTGACTCAACACTAACTGTTTACTAGGCACTAACTATTTATTCAACAATTACTAAGTATTTCAGTTAGCATGCACTATCTGACATGTTATGCTCAGAATGCATTACTTGTTCAGCATGAACTAAGTTCTAACTTGTAAATGACTTAAGTGTATAGACACTCATATGTCAAAACTAATATGAGATCAACACGTCATTCACTGTAACCCTTACAACAATATAAAGGCTCTCATCTTCCAAATCCTAAACTAGAACTTGTAGAGGCATGAATATATCAAAAAAAAATTTAACTCAACCAATTAGGTGAGTTATAAGTCCTATAAAATTTATCTTCCCACCCAATTTCCTCTTTTCTTTACAATTAGACCTAATAGGCTAGTAGCCCTAGTTAGGTCTCCTATAGGGAGAAAATAGGGTTTTTCTCCCATGTCTTCCAAAGGAACCTTGAATTTTTTTTATGATTCTCAATTAATTTTCCATGCCCTTGGATATTTTTGGGGTCTTGGGGTCATACCCTTCTATTCATTACCCTAACCAAAATTAGGTAGAAATTAGGCTTTCTAGGCTTAACTGTCTACCTCGACAAATAAGATTGCTTTGGATTTTTTATTAGATTGATATGAATCTATATCCTTCATGGGATGATGGTAAGACTTCCTTCTTCCATGTCCAAAAGGAATTTGGACTCTAGCTTGCCTCTTCTACAAGATGTGTTGGTTTCTATACGGTCTTCCCTAGCTGGGCTCACCACAGGCTTGCCTAAGGAAAGACCTTAAAAATAGGTGCTTTGAATTTGAGGGTCTTTTCTCCTATACAAATTATTTATATGGAGTCTACTCATTATTCCCAAGAGGTCATGCATATTGAATGGTGGAAAAGTGAGCTAGAGCTCCATCTTCAATAACAGCCTGGACAAAACCAATGATAGTTTGTAATCAAAGTAATTTCACAAAAGGAAATAAAACTAATCAAAAATCATATCTATCAAAAAAAATATTAAATAAAACATGAAAGCTAAAAGGTGATCATGTGACAGTATGGATCTTTCACATATAACTACCTACTATCATACAAAACTAACAAAATGCTTCAGTATGTTGTTTGCAAAAACACACCATCTGTAAAATGGACTCCCAACACTACTCATAGGTCTTTTACAACCTTATATATGATGTTTTGGTGGTTAAAGAATCCTTATAACTCCTCTCCAACAATTTGAAACTATTTTGTAAAAATTTTCTCAAGCAGCTTTTAAAAGTTGCAAAGTTGCACAATGCAACTTTTCACCAATTTGGTCAAATGGGCTTCCTATCTTCTCAAACTTAACCAAAAACCTCAAATATGATTAAAACCTCACCAAAACTCTTCTTAGACCCTATTTACCTCATTATCATGTCATCATCATGGTTGATATCAATCAGAGGGCTTTACAACTTCCTAGCCCCTAATTGCACCTTGCAAAAAGGCCCTAAGAACCTATAAAAAAACTATCTAATGTACTCCAACTATGGTCAACATGACCTTATCTTCCACATAAAAAATTTCCTAAGGATCACTCTTTACACAAAAAAAATAATAAACTTAGATTGTCTAGGCAATCCTTAGGTGCTCCTGCACCATTCTCCCCCTCTCCACAACTTTCAAGGAACATGAGGAGAAATTAGAGACATGTCAATGCCTAGCTTCTTAAAATTTGATCCCTCCACCCATGTATCTTTAGCTTCTAGTTTTCCTTTCCACTAGATTATGTACTTCATGTAGATCTTGTGACTTGTAGATTTCTTTACTCTAGATTCAAAGATCCTCTTAGCTTCTTGCTTCATCTTGGGAGGTAGGGCTATAGTACTGACATCTTCTAGTATCTCTCTATTGTTTTGACCTACTTCTGACAATGACCTTTTGTATTTGACCAGATTAGCCACATTGAACAATGGAAAAATTTTCATATCTTTGGGAACCTCTACCTTGTAGGAATTATGTCCATATTTTTCTGACACCTTGCATCGACACACTCTTTTCATCTATAACTTTGTTGGCGCTCCCTTTTGTAGTCTAGATTTGTTTAAGTGAACCATGAGATAATCTCCCACTTCAAACTATATTTCCTTCATTGACATGTCCACCTTGGTCTTCGTTTTTTTAGTAGCCTATGTTATGCTCTTTTTCACCTGCTCTTATATCTCTTTCATGGTTTGAGAGAAATCTTTTGCATGGCCACTTCTATACTCCATAGGTTGTAGATTTTTGAGTTCACACACTCCTCTTGGGTAAATGCCATACACTATTTCAAATGGACTTCTTCCTATTATCCTATTCATACTATCATAGTAGGCATATTAAGCTCGATGGATGACTAGATCTCATGTCTATCCATACTCCTTGGTTAGGCATATTAGTAGGTTATCTAATACTCTGTTAACCACCTTAGTTTGACCATCATTTTGAGGATGGTGAGTTTAACAAAATAATAGATTAGTTCCTAGCCTATTCCATGGAGTATTCAAAAAATGACTCATGAACTTCACATCTCTATCAGAGACTACTTAGGAGTAACCCATGGATGTTGGTTTTAGAATGGTCTTGACATTCGAGTGTCAACACACTTAACCAATTCCACCATATATGCCAAGTACACCATGTATGCTAAGTGAGTTATAGTAGTTGCTAAGTTAGAATCTTAACAAGTGTCGAGCAAGTAATAGATTTTGAGTAGTATTCAAGTGCCAAGCAAGACAAAGCATAGTATGTGCCGAGTGATTCAAGAATATTCAAGTGCCAAGAAACATAGAGTTTAATAGGTGTTGAGAAATCTAGAAATGTAACATGTGCCAAGCAATTCAGGATAGTATGTGCCAAGTATCAGTAATATAGTATGTGTCGAGTAACATAGAATCATCATATGAGTTTGTACTCTCACAAACTAAGATGTAAACCATTTTTGGAGCCGACATAGAGAGATTTCAAAAAGGAAAAAGGATAAGGATGAATCATTTACATTCCCTATGTGATTTGCATGTAGCCAATCAAAAAAATGGAAGGCATGCAACCAATAAGGAAAAAATGCAAGGAATGAGCAAGAATTTGAGATTCAATATGGATCATAGATCCATACCTAACCCTAAGTCTTCATAATCTTTAAAAGGAGGTCAAAAACTCCATTAGGTATCTGCATAAGAATAATGTATGAGGAGATTATAGTAAAATTTTAGTGTGAAGAAGGAAAGACTTAGTGAAAGGAGCAACAATTACATATCTAGTTGATAAGAACAGAACAAGGGACACATATAGAGATTAGATCAAGCAAGGCTCAGAATTGGAAGAGTAGATCTACTGCCTAAACCTAGCAATTGAAGATTGCACTCTATCAGGTCAAATGTTCTAATACTCTCTTACCATTATATTAGATGATGAAAATCCTATGTTGATAGGTTAGCTTAACAGTTAGGTGGGAAAACCTTTAAGAAGGTGATGAAAATCCTATGTATTAGGTGGGTTTAACTGCCTATTGTAAATCATTTAATAGGGTGAAAACTTCATGTAAAGTGTTTGTAAATCCTCTAACCAGGTCACTATTGGCACAGTGTAAAGCCTTTAATAGGGTAGACCATCAGAAGTAGTTGAACATATTGCTATAGTAATTTTTGTGGGTATCATCCCCACCCCAATTTTATCTTCTTATTCCTAGAGGGTTTTTGGGTTACCAAATCTCTTGTGTCATGTGTTGATGCATGTTTTCATTTCATGTTTGCTTATATGTTTACATGCATGTACTTTACTTTTAGTTATGTGTTAATGAGGGTTTAAAAGGATAAAAACTAGTTATTTCTAATTTATGCCCCTCGCCCCCCTCAAAAGTACTCTTCCCATTTGAACATTCCAACAATGGATTCTTACAATCTCTTTGAAAAATAAATGAGCAATGTAGCTAGTGGTCTGCCTTACAATAGGTGTGTGATAATCATGCCCAAGGCCTTAGGAATAGTTTATTCAATCTAAGGATTACTTCTCCCACCATGAGGTGCATTTGATTTTTCAACCTAGGGACATATACTTGAAATGTTCAACACAATATGTGCACTAGGTTCCTTAAAGAGTCATTATGCTTATGCTATAGGAAAGTAAAATGCATGCAAAGAACCTACACTAGTGTTGTAGGAAAGTAACACAATTTACTCCTTACTGTAATGAATGCTAGAAATACAACTCTATGCTAACCTATATTTCAACCCAGACCATCCACTATAACTGATCTTGCAAATGTTGCAAGAACATTCACAAAGTATGATGTTGTACGAAGAAACTTATAACTTCTATCTAAAATATTGGAAATGCTAGAAGTAAATGTACACTACTCTAATCTAATCCACATCCCAAGTGGGCCCCCTTGCTTATCTTCTGCTAATCTACTAACACAAAATGTAAACCAAGAATTTGTTAGGATTATATCATAGACAAAAAATAATAGATCACACAATAAAGAACACAAGGCACCAAGATTTAATGTGGTTCAACCCTTCCTTGGGCTACATCCACCAAACAGCAAGTCCAATATTATTGCAATCTAGTGATTACAATCTGTAATCCCTTACAGCTCAATACCACTACAAGAACCAATTTTGCATCACCACAATGAAATAATCCTTAACCCTGAGCCCATTTATATAGGTATTTTTATGTTGTTTTAGATTTACAACATGTATATATAGTACTTCCATGATCAGTCACCAAAAACTAACAATCTCCCACTTGGGGACTGATCAAACTCCATAATAAACAAAAATCTCCCACTTGGAGACTGATCTTATAGCTATGTCGCTACGCCATGAGGCTCCCACTAGATCAAACCCTCTTGGACTCTACTATTCTTGTATTCTTGTTTAGTCTAGAAGACCAACTAAAATTGAAGAGGAATTCAGCTTCTCCCTTGTGACTACCTTTTTCAACATTTCTATTGGATTTTCATTTGTATGTATCTTCTCCAACTTTAACTGTCCATCCTCCAAAACTAACTGAATGAAATGGTAACACAATTGTATGTGTTTGGTCTTTGAATGTAGAACAGAATTCTTTGCAAGATGAATGGCACTTTGACTATCTGTAAACAAATAATTATCCCTCTGAGGGTGTCCCAATTCTTCCAAGAAGAACTAAAGCCATATCATCTCCTTGGCTACCTCTATAACAGAAACATACTCTACCTTTATAGTGGATAAAGAATTAACCTTTTCTAACCAAGAAACCCAGCTCATAGCTGCCCCACCAATAGTAAAGACATAACCTGTAGTACTTTGCCTAGTATCAATATCCACAGCAAAATCTGAGTCAACATAGCCTTGTAAATTAGTAGTGGAGCCCCCAAAGTGTAAACACTTATTGGATGTTCCTCTCAAATATCTAAGAATCTATTTGACTACATTCCAATGCTCAATTCCTAGATGAATCATATACTTGCTGACGACTCCCACTACATGTGTAATATCTGGCATAGTACATACCATGGCATACATCAAGCTTCCTATAGTTGAAGCATAGGGAACCTTGGACATCTTATCCTCCTCTTCTTGTGTCTTAGGACACATCTCCTTAGTCAACTTTAAATGACCAGGTAAAGGTGTGCTAACAACTTTGGCATTCTGCATAGAGAAATGTTGCAACATCTTCTCAACATAATCAACTTGAGATAGTGTCAATGTCCTATTCTTTGTATCCCTACAAATTTTCATGCCAAGGAATTTTTTTTCTGCCCCCAAATCCTTCATAGCAAATGCATGTGCTAATTGATATTTTAGCCCCTTAATGTGATCCATGTTAGACCCACCTACAAGAATATCATCAATATATAAACATAAAATAATGTAGCTATCATCATCCAACCTCTTAAAGTAGACACAATGTTCTAAATGACACCTACTATAACCATGCTCATGCATAAAACTGTCAAATTTCAGATACCATTGCCAAGGTGCTTGCTTCAAGCCATTTAAACTTTTCTTCAATTTTCACACCAAGTTCTCCCTACCTTTGACCACAAATCCCTGTAGCTAAGCCATATATATCTCTTTATCCAAATCACCATGAGGGAAGTTTTTTTTAACATCAAGCTACTCTAAATGCAAATCTTCAGTAGCCACAAGACTTAAAATAATACAGATAGAAGTCATTTTAACAATCAGAGAAAATATCTCATCAAAATCAATTCACTTTTTCTGTGCAAATCCTTTTACAACTAACCTAGCTTTAAATCTTTTCTTATCTCCTTCCTCTTCTTCCAACCTGTAAACCCACTTGTTCTATAAAGCTCTTTTACCTTCAGGCAACTTGCATATATCCCATGTCTTATTCTTTAGCAAAGAGTCCATTTCATCTTTCATTGCAAACTCCCACTAAATCTTATTATCCACCTACATTGCTTCATCATAACATTCAAGTTCACCAGCATTAGTAAATAAAATTAAATACAAAGAGGGAGAAAACCTTTCTAAACGTCTAATTTACCTTGTTGACCATCTAAGATTCATTGGTGTTTGTGGTATTTTTTTTTGTAGAACATCATCTTGGGGAGTATCATCTAGCACTCCATAATCATCTTCTTTCTTCTCATGTTACTGCAAAAGAGCTTTGTACAACACTTTCACATTGAATATGACATCCCTACTTCTTACAATTTTATGATTTTCAAAATTCCAAATCCTATAACCAAATTCATTAATGCCATATCCAAAAAATACACATTTCTTTGACTTAGCTTGTAGCTTGGTTCTATTTTTAGAATCTATGCGAACGAATGCTTCATAGCCAATGGTTTTTGGAAAAGAATAACTCACTTTCTTACTAGTCCATGCTTCCTCTAGAATACCATAGCTCAAAGAAGTAAAGGAACCTCTATTAATCAACTATATAATAGTATTGATAGCCTCCACCCACATGTGTATGGGCAACCCAACATGCAACCCCATGCTCCTTGCACACTCCATTATAGTCATGTTCATGTGTTCAACCACTCCAATTTCTTGTGGAGTCCTTGTAACAATTTTTTGTCTATGGATACCATTAATGGAGCAATAATTTTCAAATTCATGATTGCAATACTCACCACCATTATCAGATCTGAGACATTTTAATTTCTTGCTAGTCTCATTTTCAACCAAGCATTTCCATTTTTTAAAAGTTTGAAATACATTAGATTTCTGTCTAAGGAAATAAACCCATACCTTTCTTGTTGCAACATTAATAAATGTAACATAATAATGAGAGCCTCCAAGGGAAGATACCTAAGCTGGTCCTGATAGATTGGTATGCACAAGTTCTAATTTCTCCTTTTAGTTTTCCTTCTCAGTCTTCACAAAACTCATTCTCTTTTTTTTTTTTTTTCATACACACATGTCTCATAGAAATTCATATTAACACATTTTAGACCTAGAAAAACTTTCTTTGAATGAATTACTTTCATACCTTTCTCACTCATGTGCTTGAGATTTTTGTGCCACAATGTTGTATCAGAATCTACATCACCTATTTGTTCTCCTTGCTCAACTACAACAATTGTTCCTAAACATTCTTTTTTGTCTTAAACAATTAAAGTAGAAGGAACAATATGACTTCTATAAAGATATAAGGTTCCTACTTTCACACATTTTGCTACTACAAGGAACCTTTTGAAACCTTCCAATTTTTATCATTTAAAGTAACTACACAACCCTCATCATCGAGTTGCCCTGCTGAAATTAAATTCCTACTCAGCCTTGGAACATGTCTTACCTCATGTAGTAGCCAATGATTCCCATTCTGCAATTTAATCTTTATTTTTTCCTTTCTAAAAATTTGATAGGGTTCATCATCCCCCTAATAAACAAGTCCAAAATCCCCTTGGATATAATCAATGAAATAACCTCTATGAGGTGTAGCATGAAATGAAGCACCAGAATCTAAAACCTATGACTTCCTAAAGATAGAAGCAAAGCATGCTCTTCAAATTTTTTACTTACCACATTTGCCTCCTTGTCTCCATCTAGTTTTTCTCCTTCATTTTTCTTTTGATTCCAACAATCATTCTTTTTATGACCTAGTTTCCACCAGTACTAGTAGTTATTTGGTCCCCTTGATTGAGACCTCCTCCCCTTTAACTTTCCTCTTGATTTGCCATGATTTCCAAAATTACTTCCTCTTTTCGTCGTTCTATCTCTACTTTGTGTGTTCAAAGCACTTCTTGATGTAGACCCACCTGAGGATTTTCTTTGAGGTTCTTCACTCAAAACAACACCAATCACATCATCATATTTTAGGATACTAGACCTAGGAACATAATTACTCACAGCCATTATCAAGCCATTCTAACTTTTAGGCAAAGAACACACAATAAGGAGAGCCCAAATTTCTTCTTCAAAATTGATACCCACAGAAGATAACTGACTAGTAATAGTATTAAACTCATTTAAATGATCTACAATAGATCCACCTTTTTCCATTTTCATATTAAATAAATGCTTTATGAGAAATACCTTGTTTGAAGCAGAGGGTTTTTCATACAGTGTTGCTAGGGTTTTCATCAACTCTTCTATTGTCTTTTCTTTCATAATATTAAATGCCACCAATGGTGCTAGGCATAATCAAATGCTTCCAAGTGCCTTTTCTATCTAGAAGATCCCATTTGTCATTTGAGATAGATCCTTGATTCTTGGCTTTACCTTCCAATGGCTTCCATAAATCCTTTTGATAAAGATAGTCTTCCATTTGCATCTTCCATAACTAAAATTTTTACCCATTAAACTTGTCAACCCTTAGCTTACCCTCATCTACCATCACTCCCACTCAACCATGAGACTCCCACTAAACTATGAGATTTTCTTATAGAGGATACTGAAAAAATAACATGGCTCTAATACCACTTGTTAGGATTGAATCATAGACAAAAATAAAAATTACATCCAAATATAACCAATAACAAAAAATAATAGATCACACAGAAAAGAACACAAGGCACCAAGGTTTAATGTGGTTCACCCAATCCCTAGGCTACATCCACCAAATAGCAAGTCTGATTTTATTAGAATCTAGTGATTACAACCTGATTACAATATGTAATCCCTAATCAGTCACCACAAACTAATATAATTAATTCACTATATTTCAAAACCTCTTTACATAGGAACAATACATAAAACTATAGATAACTCATTACAAGCGACAACAACATTTTTCCATAAAATTTTTCCAACCTCCTAAAACTATCAATCCAATCCCTATAAATAGAGGATCAAGACTTATTCTAAAATAGGAAAGAAAACAAACTGACTAAAAATGCACCAGAGGAGAAGAGGGAAATATAACAGCTTGTGGTATAAGTAATAAAGTTTGGGTGACCAATTTAGCACAATAGTAAACATAGAGGGAATATAGAAACACTTCATCCTTGCATTCTTGAAATAATAGCTCCTCCTATGTAGTAGTTGTGTCTTCTAGTGTCATAATGATTCCTCCATGGCAACTAGGCCTTGACACTCCTTCTTGAATGTTGTTGACCACTCTCTAGTTTCTTCCTTTCCTAGCAAGTTAGTTGCGATGCAAAAATATTTGCACAAATAAGCATAGTCAAATTAAATCCAAATATTAGAGCACACATTCTGATGGTTATATGAAACACTACATTATATGTATAATATTGGCAAAATATGACATAACTATCTACCCATGGTTTAACAGTTCTATTTGGACTTTATCATAAGTTAAACTAATTATAAGTTCACAAATTTCATGGCTATATTACAAATAGAGCATAAAAATTAACTTAAAATAGAGGCAATAATAGGCCTCATCATCTACCCCCTAGTAAGAATGTTTTTTCCTTAAGCATTACATCTTCTAGCCATTGATCAAAAGTCTCCAACCTTAGTCCTCCCTCACCTGTTACTCTTGAAAGTGTAATAAAATCCTCTTGTTCTTTCCCAAAATTCCCTCTTGTGATCCTCCTACAACCTATCAATTCATTCAGAGTTGATGTCATACAGGGGCCAAAGGAGCATGGGTGGTTGCATCATTAATGGACATCAAAGTTCTGGTCTAATTTTCCTTCCTAGCTACATATATTTTGGTGCTCAATGAAGGGCTTCCTCTAGGTTGATAGGGTTGTGTGGTTTTGACCTTCTAACTCTCTTGGGTAGTCTACTCCATCTGCTTTTGACAATGGGCATGGCTTTTTAAAATAAAAAGTAAGGCATTTTGTCATACTCTACATACACTTTTGTTCTGGCCTTGAAGATTTGTTTTCTTATTTCCTTGTGAACATCTCCATAAGTCAACCTAAAAAAATTCCTAAGGATTTCTTTTGGTTTATTGTTTTCTACTCTTAATGGTAGAGGTTCTATTCTCTCCTATTCTTTATAATCATTCAACTGTCTATCATAATTGGCCTCATTGTATATCCAATGCATTAGGGCCCTAAGGTGTATATCTCCTATATAAAGTAGAGGGTTCCATTGAGTTTCTATAGGGATAATGAAATTATGCACATACAATTCATAGAATAAATTTACTACAATAATGGAAGGGTCTAGTACAAACCATAGAATTCCTAAGCTGACCTGAATTTTATATCTACATCTTTGAGGGTCATCATCAACTAGAATAAGAGTAATTATTCTTTTAAATAGATGGCATAGATCCTAGGTGGTGGCCTACAAGTAATTATTTGGTCAACCAGTTTAAGGGCATGATCCATCTTGTGATTTTCCAGCAAAGAATTTGTTTTACGAAATTGTTCACTCACTGAACAACAATGGCATCTACAAGCACTAGCAACAGCAAGGCGAAGAGGGATCTGAAATGCTTGTGAAGGGAATCAAATGGAAAGCACCTAGCTTCAAGCTCATTCTCGCCATAGCTGAATCGCGCAACCCACATGGAGCTCAATCATGAATTCCACCAAAGGTACTCCTTGTTAACGATATTCGTACTCATTTTAAGTGCAATATTTAGGAAACTGCTACATTAGAAATGGATAGTGCCCTATCCGAGTTATGTGTGGATGGAACTCTCAAACCCGAGCACAAGCATCTGGAAACCAAAGGTTTGACCCATATCTTGCACTTGCCAAGGAACTTTCAAATGAAATGGATAAGATACATTTTAAGCAGTGTGCATAATGGTTAGTTGTGGTTAGAGCAACCTGTCATGATAATGAAAAAGATGATTCATAAGATCATAGGTTTACCTATGTTAAGAAAATCCAAAACCACTAAAACCCTAAGTTGAGATGAACTTTAGAAGTTAACCCTAGCTGAATGGGATGGCAGAGGACTAAAACTTAATATGTATCAGATATAGAGCTAAGATTTGGAATTCATTTAATTGCATATAAGATGTATAGTTCCAGTAGATTGAATAGTGTTCCCTATGAAGCTGTGGACTTAGCATATAAGGTTGTGAAGAAGAATATGGAATTCGACCTGGTAGATGTACTATTGAAACAATTCAACAAAAATATGGATAGCATAAGGACTTCAAAGAGAAACCCTTGTAAATTTGGTTCTTTGTTAACCTATTTATTTTTCTATGTGCAAAAGTTTTTCCCTTGTAAAGGTACAATAGTATGGAGAAAGGATGTTCCAATTTTTTATCAGATTAATGAATTCATTGCAGAAACGGGCAAAATTTTTGATAAAGTAATGTATATCTATTTTGAAGATTTTAAAGAGAGAATGATCAATAGGTTTAAAATTTCCCCTAAGCTTGTTGAGGACTACAAAGATGATGTATGCTTTATGGTTGACTGTGACAAAGTGTATATACAAGCAGTCATACCCCGAGTGGCATGGGTAAAACCATTGCCTTATGAGCTGAATATTGATGAAGCAAGAGATGTAATTGACGCACTGATGAATGAGCCAACTATTCCCAATATTCCATCATTCGGTACCTATGATGAGGCAAAAGCAAGAATTGAACTTGAAATCAAGCTACCTCAAGCAATTAACAAAGGAAAGAGGAAAATTGCTAAGTTAAAAACTGATACAGGCCCTCTTATGCTTACCGAAGGAAAAGATGAAGATGTAGAAGAAGAAGAATCTAAAAGAAAGGAATCAGAAAAGGAGGTAGAGCCTGTGAAGAAGAAAGGTTGGGTAATCATTACCAAACCTCATACACTATTTTCAAGGAGAACAAGGAAAGGCAATAAGGAAAGTGAAGTTGTGTTTAACAAGCCTCCTCTCACATTTGAAGATAGGCTAAAACAACTCAGGATTGGTGTAGGAATTAGCAACTTTAAAGCCTTAAAGTATG
The DNA here is from genome assembly GCA_028749045.1 of Cupressus sempervirens. Taxonomy (NCBI): domain Eukaryota; kingdom Viridiplantae; phylum Streptophyta; class Pinopsida; order Cupressales; family Cupressaceae; genus Cupressus; species Cupressus sempervirens. The sequence continues at coordinate 912,906,024 of CM053789.1, read as the reverse complement.
AATCAAGGACTCCTGCTGAGCAAAAGGAAATTGAAGATCTGGTAATGGAGAAGTTGGGAACTTGGAAATTCTCCCCAGACCAATTTGTCTCCCAAATTCCTACAATATTGTTTGATAAAATAAAGGTAAGATGGGAGATCACCGAGCAAACTGTTAGAGACATTTTTTAACAGAAATTGAGAGAACTGGTATCTAGCTTGACAGATGCAGAAATCAAAAAGGCAATGAAGGATCAGGAAGGAAGAATGAATATGAGATTCAATACATGTCTCATATTGTTAAAGAATATAGAACCATTTGTTAAGAATACAACTAATGTTTGGAATGATACTTATAAATTGCATAAGCCAAGTGATGAACCTGTTGAAATCAAGGCTGATGACAATGATGATATGGATGATGAGCAAGGTAATGATTCCATCTCCATGGATGTAATTGATAAAGATCTCCAACAATTATTGAAGGAGAAGAAAGAAGAAGAAAAGGAGGAAGAAGCAGTTGAGGTGGAGGATGACCCAGTGAAAATTGCAGTAGCAATCATTGCATCTCTTCCTCGCACTCCACCAAAATCTATTACTATAGAGACAACTTCCACTAGTGAGATTGTGACCACTATAGCCACATCAATTGTTCAATCTTCACCAGTCTCCTCCCAGCTCCAGGTATTCCCAATGCAAGTGCCAAGCACTTCATCTACTGAGTTGTAGGCAACTTCTTCAGTTACCGAGTCATCCACTACAGCAGCAAGCACACAAGGTATATCAAATCCTCCTGCAGTATGTACAATAAGTTTTCCAGTTTTCTCTCCAATTATGTCAACATCAGCTACATTAGCACCAATTTTTGCACCAGTAAGTTCTCCAATTGTGAATATTCTGGTATGCACATCAATTTTGCGAGGTATATCAATTTTGGATACAGTTATCACTTCTCTTAGTCTTCCTTTAGTTGGTCCTATTCCAGTTTTGATAGCCAGTCTAGCCTCATCAACCATTGTCTCTATTTTCAAAGGAAAAGATGTTAGCACAGTAGAAAAACCAAAGACTCCATTAAAATTTTTGCTTTTAGGCAAGACAGTGGATGAGGATGTAGACTTGGATAAAGAAATTGTCATTCCCAAGATAGATGCAGATACTGCTTCAGTTGATGAACTAAGACTACTCAGTCAGCGCATAGTGTAGACACCTAAAAATCTTTTAGAAAATAAAGTATTTTTATTTTCTGAAAAATTCCCGATGACATCATCATTAATTAATTAATTAATTAATTAATTAATTAATTAATTAATTATTTAAATAATTAATTAATTATTTATTTAATTAATTAATTAATTAATTATTTAATTAATTAATTAATTAATTATTTAATTAATTAATTAATTAATTTTTATGCCATTAAATCCTTTTATCTTAATTAAAAATATTTAATTAAGGAATCCCTCCCAAAAATGTTTAAATCTTATTTAAACATTATTTCCTTATTTATTAATTATTTAATTAATAAATTGACCAAAAATCCTAAAATAAATAAAAAATTTATTTTTTTCTCAAAAGTTGGCCAATTTCCTTATGACCAATAACCTCTTCCAAAATCTTCTAATCCTTCTTTAATTTTTATTAAAGGCTAATCCCATCATTTCCTACCCCTAATCCCAACTCAAAATATTTAATTAAGATTAAATATTAATCCTCATGTTTATTAAAAAAGTTTTAATAAATATCTCCTCAACCCAAACCCTTGAAATAAATAAAACTTTATTTATTTCCTAAAAATCTAATTTATCCTCACCCTAAGAAGTTCTAGACTCTTCTAGAAAGTCTTCATCCTCATCTTAGGAAATTCTAGACTATTCTAGAAAGTCTTTATCCTCATCCAAAATCTAGACTCTTCTAGAAGATGTCTTTAAACCTAATCCTAATCCCCTCCTAACCTTGTCACATTCCCTAAACATGGGTTAAAACTTACTAACCCAAGCCAAAGTTAACAAATATCTCCTCTTTCACCCACCCTCATTAAATGCCATCCACTTGCCTATCTCTAAGCTAATCCTAAACCATCCTAATCCATCCTCTAATCATTTGCATAAGCCTAAACAAGCTTAAAACCTTCCTAATCAAGTCCAAGTCGAAATTTCTCTCATCACCCTCAAAATATCTCAACCATAAAACTTTATGAAGTCCACTAGGTCATAAATGACTCTTACAAGCCCTTTTATTGCTCTTACAAGTCATTATGAGGGTCTTTATGAAGATTTTATCCCTTGAGCCTCCTTTGTTGACTCATCCTTCCCCTTTCCTCCATCCTCTCACCATGTGACATGTGTCACTCCTTGATTGGCTATAAGGAAGCACAATCCATGTGCTCTCCTCTCATGCAATCTGAGCCCTCCATGAGCTTTTTCCCATCCTTGCATCCTAGCCCTTGATCCCTCAAGCCCTTTGCCTATTTAAGGAATCCTCTCCCAAGCCATTTTAACACAATCCATGAAGTAAAGTTATAATGCTATTTTGAGAGCCAAATCCATACTAAAGCCATCTATCCACACCAAAAATCCACAATCATCCATTGAAGCCTTTGGAAGCATATTGAGCATACATCCTATCCATTTAGATAAAGCTACTCAACAAGAGAGCTTCTCATTGAGAGAGCCTATTAATGGCTCATATTCTCAATTTAGAGTTCATCTTAGTCTATCTTGAAGTTTATGAATTTTGTTTAGTTTGTAGAAGCTTTATTTAAATTTGGTTTCTATTAGCATACTAACATTGCTCATATACATTTTGGCACGCCCGGTGGGACCCCGCATGGGTCATCTTCATTAGCTTTTTTAGTCAAGTTTTGTATGTTATTTGCTGATTTTGGCTAATTTTTCTTGTTTTTGTGATTGGTAGGATTGTATAAATTGGTTTTGTAGGTCCACATGGGCATGACGAAGACAAAGGAACTCATAATCTATCTCATAGTGTTTGCAGATTTTTCAAGCTTATAGGTGGACAAAGAACTTGAAATTCTTCTTCCTCTTCTTGTCTATATTCTTCTTATTCCATCTACTTCTTCTTCTTCTTCTTCTTTTGGGAGATCTTGGCCATTTTTTTTTAAGGAAGCAAAATCATACACACTTCTTTTTAGTGCTTAAAATGAACCCCCAAATCATACTTAAATCCATTGAAAAATTACAAATTTGCAAAAAAGAAAAAATCTTTTAACAAGTGAAACTAAACCAATCTAATCATTTGCATCCTTGCAACATCAAGGTTTTAGATGCATTCATGCAAAATTAGGAACACTTCATTTTTGGGAATTTAAAAAGAACTTCAAGTTTCCATTTCAAAAGGTTCAAAATCAACACTAAGTGCACACTAAAGTTCTTTTAAAAAATCTCATGAAAACTAAGAGTCCTAAATGGTTGCCAAAAATTATCCTAAAAGCTTTGTTATTTGTTCCAAACAAATGTCTTATTGCAAAATCTTGAATGTTTCTTAGGTTTTTCATGCATCAAAACAATCTAGGAATATCATTTTTGGGCTTAAAACATGCAAACTAGAACACAAAATCTTGAATGAAAAGAAAAGTCCAAAGAGTCATTTTCACTTTTGAGTCCAAAACAATCTTGAATGATCTAAGGTTAAAACAAAGCACTTCAAAGTTCTTAAAACAACACACAAAATCTCAATCTTGAATGCTCAAGGGAAAAAAACTTGAATGTTTAATCACTTGTCTTTGAATGCATGTTGCTAAAATCACTCTTGAGTGCCATGGATTAAAATCAAGTTTTTTTTTTTTTTTATGAATGCATGATTAAAACAAAAAATCCAATCTTGAATGCCATAGATCAAATAATCATCTTTTGGGGCATAAAAAGAATCCACATTTTTGAAATCTTCTAAGTTGTAAAAACTAATAAAGACGCTTTGAGTAACTTTGTAGTTGGACTCACCCTCTTTAATCACCCATCAATTTAACCATTGGTTGCAATCTTAGCGCCATCTATGGGGATGGGTCTACCTAAGAGGGTGTTAAGTGCTCCACAAAGATCAAACTCCACTCACTTGGGTCTTTAGTGGTTTTTCTAAGTTAGAAAATTCCTTAAATGCGCATTAATCTCGCTCACACTTCATTTGGGCATAAAAATTGGACAAATCTTGATGTGGAGGGCCTTCGGGCGCGTGCTTGGCAATCGAGTTTCACACATCTTTGTTTTGGGCTTAAAACAAACTCACACTCAATCTTGAATGCCTAACAATCAATGAACATCGCATGGTTTTGATGCATTTTCAATGACGCTCGCATTTCTTATGTTGACAATCTCTCGACTTCCATTATGCTAACGACGCTATCAAATTGGAATGAACATTGTATGCCATAATCACAAGTGTCTTCAATCATAGCTTACAAAATCTAAATCATCAATTGGAATGAATGTGTGTCTTTTAAAGACCAAGATCATGTATGTGGTCTTGTTTTACACTTTTTAGGAGGCCTGCTTGGGGATTTCATCACCCCTTGGGATGACCTCAACTCCAGCGTTCTGGCGGAGTATAAAAATCGGGAGGTGAATCCAAAGACACCTCTCTTGGAATCAAGATTTTGTCACTCGGGCTAAGCCTCAAGGAACTTTATACCCTTGAGAAGTGAAAGAGGAGAAGTGGGTTACCGCTCCTCTCGGCTGTGTGACATCTTTTTGGTTTCATCTACGGATTTGGGCCTCACGTACCTTGCGTATATCGAGGACTCCCTAGCTAAACCAAATTTCATCCTTGTAGAAACCTTCCAAGTATGTTGGTGTGTTTGACGTGCTTGCTCAAAACGTTTGTCTGCTTGTTTGTCCATAGCTTTTGAATGAATGTTTGCCAATTTTGGTTGAAATCCCCGAAAAGCAAAAATCTCCCAGCTCAAGGCATACTTAGCGTAGTCACTGCCTCATCAGAAAATCATCCAAGCTCCCCTGCTGCAACCAAATCTATCTAGTTCCTTGCTTTAGAACAATCCCAAATCCAAAGTCTCTCCAAATCATCCCCCCCTAGCCAGCTAGAAACCCAATCCAAAATCACACCCAAGCCTTTAGAGAGTTGTTGTCATTCTGCTTGAATTTGCTATCCAATCAATCTGACCAATCCACCAACCTCACCACGGTTATCCTTTTGACAGAGCTTTGTCTAGGGTAATCCAGCTTTGTCACTTGTATCCCTCATCACCTTGAGCTAAAGGTTGGGATCCACAAGTGGTCAATCTCGTGTCATGCCCATAGGATCATTAGTCTATCCTTAAGTTGACACAATCACCACGAATCCTGCACATAGGAAAGCAAAACTCTCACTTTTTGATAGCATGCCCTTGAAGTCTTCCACCCACAAGACAACCAAAAATCTCTAGCCAATCCTCCTTAGGTCCGTCATACAGCTTTGACTCTCCCTAGGAAATCTTTCATCAACCAATCCAAAATCTGTGCTTAATCCAAATCCAACCATGAGCTTCCGTGTTCATCCATATGCAAGACCCCATCCCCATCAAACTCATCATCAAAGCATGAAGTATCAATCCTATCATGACGTGTTTGGTCGCATTGTCCTTGCTCCCGCCACCTCCTATTCCAATGATGATGAAAATCTTGTTGACTATGACGGGTATATTGAAAGCCTTAGAAACATTCCCCCAAGCATCCCCCAAAATCCAAGAGTTATTCCAAACTATCTAGTCATGCCATATGATATCCCAGCTTCCCCTCCATCACCCCATCAACCAAGCTTCCAATCTTCCACCCCCATCACACTAGCTATTCTTGTCAATCCACCTCCACCTTTGACACATGAGTCTCCAAGGAATCTCCTAGAGGAAATACAAGAAAAGTTGCCTCTAACAGTCGATAAGCCATGTCATCTAATCCAACCATGTGAACTAGTCAGTGATGACGCTTCCCCATCTATAATATCACCTCCATCTCCCATAGCTATCATCCCCATACCATCCATCAAATTGCTTAAAATCCTTCCACTTCCCGCAAGCATCAAAATCCCACCACCTGTCAAATCCCTCCAAATCCTATCCACATCGCCTCCAAGCATTTCCCAAATCTCTCGTAATGACCCTTATGCATCCATCTTCTACTCACCCATCTCCACTATTGAATCTCCCATCTATCCATCCACTGCCTTTGAAGAATCCATCCCTTCACCTCCTATCGCACCATCCACTCCAAACCAATCCTATCAAGATCCTGCCCAAAAGCATGTTGACATCCCCCAAAGCATAAATGAAGATATCATCATACCATGTCTTCCATCCATAGTGCAGTCACCATCTCCTCCATCTCCAAAACCTCAAGCCATATCTCCTCCACTAAAAGATATCTTGTCATCCCACCAGCTACATCAAGATCCTATCCTTCCATCTCCCCCACTCCATGCTTCCATCTTACCACCTATCCAAGCTATTCCACCATCTATAATCTACCCTCTTGGTTCACTTACATTCATCCACGGTGGCCCTCTCTCAGCAGAAGAATTAAGAACAGTATCTCCCCATTGCAATACACCTAATAAATCACTTCTACCATTTTCTGCAAGCAAAAAGTTTCCTCAACTTGTTCAAATACTCAATCGATGGCATTATCAAGGTCAAGGTTTAGGACCACAAGAGCAAGGAATCAGAGAGCCTATTATTGCACAAAAAAATCTAGGATTTCATGGTCTTGGATATGTATCCAAAGGCTCACCATCTAAAGGTGTTGGTACACCACACCCCCAAACCAAGCCTATCTCCAAGCCCACCATGCTAGCCTCCCATCACTCCTTCAAGAAAGCTTATGTCATCCCCCCTCCACCATCTTTACAACCCAAAACAACCTACCATATCCCCCCTTCATCCGCTAAATCCATTTTGGGTCCCTATGTCCCAAAATCTACCATCCTCCATCCTCCTATCAGCCATCATAAAAATCCTATTCCATCCATTTCTATGCAAGATCAACAAAGGCACATATCAGGGCACATCATCCATCATCATCCCCCTACATGCTCTTTCATATCCTCTCCATCTCACAAAGCTTCTCCTAACCATCTTCCCACAGGTTACCACAGTAATGTGAATGCCAACTTCAAAATGCATAAAGCTAAAAATCCACATCCTAGGCAATCATATGTCTATTTTAAAAGACATACTCCAAAAAGGCAAAATCCAATCAAAGAATGCAAAACAATGCAAAAGCCTATGAAAAGAAAATCCAAAACCATGTCGATCCCCAAGAAAAAAGTTGAAACCCAATGCATAATGGCATCCACCATTGCTAATCCCCCATCTAGTGACTCATGTCCCCCATCTCCTAACTCCATCTTGGGTGCCTATATCCCCAAGCACGCTTTCAAAAATCCTCCATCACACCCACATCTACCATCTATCCCCCATATGCTCTTTTCACACCCCTCCCAACATGTGCCAATGTTGCTCTTGCAAGCATCCCCATATCATGCTCCTTTCCAACCTTTTCATCCCTCCATCTCCTACCATCAATCCCATCTAATCCAATCTATTGCATAAATCACACATCCGGTGTACCAACAACTAGCAACAAAATTGAACATTCCAACAGCCAGTGAAAAATCCCAAAAAAGCCAAAATAGCTGAAGAAAGCCAAAATCATTCTAGCTAAGTCCAAAGTCAAAAAGTCAAAAAAAAAAAAAGGTAAAGAAAAATAAAGCGTCCACTGGTGAAAACTTGGCAATTCAAGCGCCTTGGACAAGTACCATGATGAAAACTTGGCGAACAAGCGTCATGCGTAATCCTGCCATCTCTAGCTTAGCCTATCACCCTCATGCTTTTGGTCATCTCTTGACAACCAACTCCATCTTCCAATCTATCCACCTATCCTCCACCCTCCATCTTCCATCTCACACCATGCACTAATCTCCTGCAACTTCAGCCAATCATCCTAGCTATCATCCATCTCCCTAGCCCCTTCAGCTTTTTCCATCCTAGCTTCAATCCTATCACATCCATCATAAGACCTCCTTCCGCATGTTATCTTCTGATTGGGGGCACTATATTCCTTGGAGATCTTGTCTTTTCCATCCTCCCTTGTCATTGGTATCTAGCTCTAGGCTATCCTCATGCAAACCCAATGTCATCTCTTTATATCCATCATAATCCTAGCTATCTACCATCCTATCTAGCCATCTCATCCTGCTCCTCTAGCTATCCTTGGTCACAAAATCTCTCATCATCATTGGATGCATCCTGCCAAATCCATATCTTTTGCTATCACCCCACCCTTAGCTTTCACATCTTGCACAACATCGAACCATCCCGCTATCCTATCATCCTGAGCTTTTGCCTGCTTGTAACTATCTTGGTCCATCAGCTTGTACATCCTCTTTAGCTTAGTACCATTGTATCTATCCAGTGTTCGTGTCAGTTCATCCTTGATCAGCATCTTGCACCCATCACACATCTCGGTTAGCTATTCCAACGCATCCTTTAGCTAGATTTCCTATCACCAAAGTGTTATCTTTCTTAGTTCAGCTTGCCAGACGCATCACTCATCCAAATCCACCAGCTTCGGTGCTCTCCGATAGGTCCTTGCAGGATATAGCTTTCCTCATGTCTGATCTTGGTCCGTTAGTACCTTGTCCTACCCATCTCGTTGGCAAACAGCTCTCTTTTGGATTTTCACTTTCTTTTGATTTGGGATCTTCCCTTTTGGGTCTTGAAGTATCTTTTCCAAGCAATCTCCTTGTTCCCTCCTCAAGGTTGCCACGATCTTCCATATCATGGTATACTGTGAATGGGGCAATCAGAGCGTAAGGTTTTGATCATGTCTTTTGTTTGTTTTTCTTTTCTTCTTGTGGGTTACCCAGTGTTGGTTCCACTCTGATTCTTTCGAGATTCATGTGTGATGCTGGGGCAATCCTTGTGTGTTTGTTTTAAGTCAGTCCGTCAGTCCTCTAGATAGCTGGTGAAAAGGCCTTGATGTTCTTGGTAACCTTGGCAATTAACCAACAGTCCTATAGTAAATATAGTGCTCAACTATATGGTGGTACTTCTCTTTCAAGTATCCCCCCACTCAAAAAGCTTCAATGGTTTTCCTTCATCTCCATTATCCCCCATCCATATCCAGCATCCGTCTCTCCTACCCTAGCTTATGCATCAGTATCTCTTTGAATCACTCCTCACCTTTAGCTTTAGAGATCCACAATCCTAGTCTTAGGGATCCACCAATCCAAATCAATCCACCAAGCCTCATCTTTCGAGATCCATAATCCTAGTCCTAGGGATCTCCGAAACCCATCTTCTGCCAATCTGACTCTTTGAAATCCTGTTGCATCAGCTTTTTAATCCCCTCATCCATCTCCCTATCCTGGATTCCTTTTTATAGTGCTTTGCTCCTTCATCCTCCACCTTCCCTAAGGTCTTAAGCTTGCTTCCTCTTGTGCATCTAATTCTCCATTATCATTCTCCCATAGTGAGAGTTTGAGCTAATTCAGCCCCTTCTCTTTGCCAATCTGAGTTTCCTTGCTCATCCGAGATTATTGTACATTTCAAGAAGCCATCGAGCCTCACTTTCTCTCCCCGCTGCCTTCTTGAGGGGGCATCTCATAGTCCATTCTCTCCTCTTCTGCTCTAGCCTTGGGCATCTTATTTTCTTATCTTTGATGTCATGCCACTTGCGGCATCACATCAAAGAGGGGCAAAATGTAGACACCTAAAAATCCTTTAGAAAATAAAGTATTTTTATTTTCTGAAAAATTCCTGATGACATCATCATTAATTAATTAATTAATTAATTAATTAATTTTTATGCCATTAAATCCTTTTATCTTAATTAAAAATATTTAATTAAGGAATCCCTCCCAAAAATGTTTAAATCTTATTTAAACATTATTTCCTTATTTATTAATTATTTAATTAATAAATTGACCAAAAATCCTAAAATAAATAAAAAATTTATTTTTTTCTCAAAAGTTGGCCAATTTCCTTATGACCAATAACCTCTTCCAAAATCTTCTAATCCTTCTTTAATTTTTATTAAAGGCTAATCCCATCATTTCCTACCCCTAATCCCAACTCAAAATATTTAATTAAGATTAAATATTAATTCTCATGTTTATTAAAAAAGTTTTAATAAATATCTCCTCAACCCAAACCCTTGAAATAAATAAAACTTTATTTATTTCCTAAAAATCTAATTTATCCTCACCCTAAGAAGTTCTAGACTCTTCTAGAAAGTCTTCATCCTCATCCTAGGAAATTCTAGACTATTCTAGAAAGTCTTTATCCTCATCCAAAATCTAGACTCTTCTAGAAGATGTCTTTAAACCTAATCCTAATCCCCTCCTAACCTTGTCACATTCCCTAAACATGGGTTAAAACTTACTAACCCAAGCCAAAGTTAACAAATATCTCCTCCTTCACCCACCCTCATTAAATGCCATCCACTTGCCTATCTCTAAGCTAATCCTAAACCATCCTAACCCATCCTCTAATCATTTGCATAAGCCTAAACAAGCTTAAAACCTTCCTAATCAAGTCCAAGTCAAAATTTCTCTCATCACCCTCAAAATATCTCAACCATAAAACTTTATGAAGTCCACTAGGTCATAAATGACTCTTACAAGCCCTTTTATTGCTCTTACAAGTCATTATGAGGCTCTTTATGAAGATTTTATCCCTTGAGCCTCCTTTGTTGACTCATCCTTCCCCTTTCCTCCATCCTCTCACCATGTGACATGTGTCACTCCTTGATTGGCTATAAGGAAGCACAATCCATGTGCTCTCCTCTCATGCAATCTGAGCCCTCCATGAGCTTTTTCCCATCCTTGCATCCTAGCCCTTGATCCCTCAAGCCCTTTGCCTATTTAAGGAATCCTCTCCCAAGCCATTTTAACACAATCCATGAAGTAAAGTTATAATGCTATTTTGAGAGCCAAATCCATACTAAAGCCATCTATCCACACCAAAAATCCACAATCATCCATTGAAGCCTTTGGAAGCATATTGAGCATACATCTTATCCATTTAGATAAAGCTACTCAACAAGAGAGCTTCTCATTGAGAGAGCCCATTAATGGCTCATATTCTCAATTTAGAGTTAATCTTAGTCTATCTTGAAGTTTATGAATTTTGTTTAGTTTGTAGAAGCTTTATTTAAATTTGGTTTCTATTAGCATACTAACATTGCTCATATACATTTTGGCACGCCCGGTGGGACCCCGCATGGGTCATCTTCATTAGCTTTTTTAGTCAAGTTTTGTATGTTATTTGCTGATTTTGGCTAATTTTTCTTGTTTTTGTGATTGGTAGGATTGTATAAATTGGTTTTGTAGGTCCACATGAGCATGACGAAGACAAAGGAACTCATAATCTATCTCATAGTGTTTGCAGATTTTTCAAGCTTATAGGTGGACAAAGAACTTGAAATTCTTCTTCCTCTTCTTGTCTATATTCTTCTTATTCCATCTACTTCTTCTTCTTCTTCTTGTGGGAGATCTTGGCCATTTTTTTTTAAGGAAGCAAAATCATACACACTTCTTTTTAGTGCTTAAAATGAACCCCCAAATCATACTTAAATCCATTGAAAAATTACAAATTTGCAAAAAAGAAAAAATCTTTTAACAAGTGAAACTAAACCAATCTAATCATTTGCATCCTTGCAACATCAAGTTTTTAGATGCATTCATGCAAAATTAGGAACACTTCATTTTTGGGAACTTAAAAAGAACTTCAAGTTTCCATTTCAAAAGGTTCAAAATCAACACTAAGTGCACACTAAAGTTCTTTTAAAAAATCTAATGAAAACTAAGAGTCCTAAATGGTTGCCAAAAATTTTCCTAAAAGCTTTTTTATTTGTTCCAAACAAATGTCTTATTGCAAAATCTTGAATGTTTCTTAGGTTTTTCATGCATCAAAACAATCTAGGAATATCATTTTTGGGCTTAAAACATGCAAACTAGAACACAAAATCTTGAATGAAAAGCAAAGTCCAAAGAGTCATTTTCACTTTTGAGTCCAAAACAATCTTGAATGATCTAAGGTTAAAACAAAGCACTTCAAAGTTCTTAAAACAACACACAAAATCTCAATCTTGAATGCTCAAGGGAAAAAAACTTGAATGTTTAATCACTTGTCTTTGAATGCATGTTGCTAAAATCACTCTTGAGTGCCATGGATTAAAATCAAGTTTTTTTTTTTTTTATGAATGCATGATTAAAAAAAAAAATCCAATCTTGAATGCCATAGATCAAATAATCATCTTTTGGGGCATAAAAAGAATCCACATTTTTGAAATCTTCTAAGTTGTAAAAACTAATAAAGACGCTTTGAGTAACTTTGTAGTTGGACTCACCCTCTTTAATCACCCATCAATTTAACCATTGGTTGCAATCTTAGCGCCATCTATGGGGATGGGTCTACCTAAGAGGGTGTTAAGTGCTCCACAAAGATCAAACTCCACTCACTTGGGTCTTTAGTGGTTTTTCTAAGTTAGAAAATTCCTTAAATGCGCATTAATCTCGCTCACACTTCATTTGGGCATAAAAATTGGACAAATCTTGATGTGGAGGGCCTCCGGGCGCGTGCTTGGAAATCGAGTTTCACACATCTTTGTTTTGGGCTTAAAACAAACTCACACTCAATCTTGAATGCCTAACAATCAATGAACATCGCATGGTTTTGATGCATTTTCAATGACGCTCGCATTTCTTATGTTGACAATCTCTCGACTTCCATTATGCTAACGACGCTATCAAATTGGAATGAACATTGTATGCCATAATCACAAGTGTCTTCAATCATAGCTTACAAAATCTAAATCATCAATTGGAATGAATGTGTGTCTTTTAAAGACCAAGATCATGTATGTGGTCTTGTTTTACACTTTTTAGGAGGCCTGCTTGGGGATTTCATCACCCCTTGGGACGACCTCAACTCCAGCGTTCCGGCGGAGTATAAAAATCGGGAGGTGAATCCAAAGACACCTCTCTTGGAATCAAGATTTTGTCACTCGGGCTAAGCCTCAAGGAACTTTATACCCTTGAGAAGTGAAAGAGGAGAAGTGGGTTACTGCTCCTCTCGGCTGTGTGACATCTTTTTGGTTTCATCTACGGATTTGGGCCTCACGTACCTTGCGTATATCGAGGACTCCCTAGCTAAACCAAATTTCATCCTTGTAGAAACCTTCCAAGTATGTTGGTGTGTTTGACGTGCTTGCTCAAAACTTTGGTCTGCTTGTTTGTCCATAGCTTTTGAATGAATGTTTGCCAATTTTGGTTGAAATCCCCAAAAAGCAAAAATCTCCCAGCTCAAGGCATACTTAGCGTAGTCACTGCCTCATCAGAAAATCATCCAAGCTCCCCTGCTGCAACCAAATCTATCTAGTTCCTTGCTTTAGAACAATCCCAAATCCAAAGTCTCTCCAAATCATCCCCCCCTAGCCAGCTAGAAACCCAATCCAAAATCACACCCAAGCCTTTAGAGAGTTGTTGTCATTCTGCTTGAATTTGCTATCCAATCAATCCGACCAATCCACCAGCCTCACCACGGTTATCCTTTTGACAGAGCTTTGTCTAGGGTAATCCAGCTTTGTCACTTGTATCCCTCATCACCTTGAGCTAAAGGTTGGGATCCACAAGTGGTCAATCTCGTGTCATGCCCATAGGATCATTAGTCTATCCTTAAGTTGACACAATCACCACGAATCCTGCACATAGGAAAGCAAAACTCTCACTTTTTGATAGCATGCCCTTGAAGTCTTCCACCCACAAGACAACCAAAAATCTCTAGCCAATCCTCCTTAGGTCCGTCATACAGCTTTGACCTCAGTATGTCAGATGTTGTATATAAGTTTTGGCTCATAAGTCTTTTTGTCACTAATTCCAAAGCGGGAGATTGTTGGAATTATGATATATTTTTCATTAGTTACAACACTTATTCGATTTTGAATGCTTACCGAGCTCATCACTCAGTCTACAGTTTATACCGAGCATTACTTTGGAAACCGAGCATATGGGCAGTTCAACAGTGTTTACCAAGTTCATAATGGTTACCGAGCAGAACAATGTTATCCAAGTAGTTAGTGGTCATAGAGCTTTGCAGTGTTTACCAAGTTCTCAATGCTCACCGAATCATTAGTTGAAATCAGTGTTTACTGAGTGATCAAGGTAAACAAAGGACTCAGTGTTTACTGAGTGATCAAGGTAAATGAAGGACTTAGTGTTTACCAAGTGATCAAGGTAAATGAAGGACTTAGTGTTTACTGAGTGATCAAGGTAAACGAAGGAATCAGTGTTTACCAAGTGAAGAAGGTTATCAATGGATTCAATTTTTACTGAGTAACACAATATTCACCGAGTCACCAATGGTTACCGAGTTCCAAACTACTTAGAGTGATTAGTATGGACCGTGCCTCTACTCTTACCGAGTGCATGACGATGCAGTGTATTGTAGTGGATGTCGAGTATCAGAAGGTCACTGAGTCAACTTGAGGAACCTGAGTTTTCTACTATCTGGCCGACTCAGTAATGTTTTGTTCACTTGTGTTTGTCCGATCTTGCCAGTGTAAATATTAGAATGGTATATATGTAATGTATTATGTCATTTTTAAAAAGGATGATGAAATGTTGTGTATCATTGTATGGTGTTGTATTGCACTATTTTAAGAAGAATAAAAGCGAATCAATAGAAGTACAGAGGAATACAACAAGGTCAACATAGATGCAGAAAAGTTATATCTATCACACCAGGTGATCAGTGCATAAAGGATCTTATCAGCAATCAATTGTAACTAGATCCATTGCTTCATCCTAACAGGTGAATCAGTTTGTAAATCCTTTAACAGGGTAGACTTAACAGTCTTTTGTAAATCTCCTAACAGAGTGCATACTTTATTGTATGTTTGTAAATCCTCTAACAAGGTGGATCTAGCAATCCTACTTGCTCCTAACAGGGTAGATCACTAGAAGTGATCATTGTAAGCCTTAATAGGCCAACTTTATACTACAGTATTGAAGTTTTGTGGGCATCAACCCTACCCCTGTTTTACTTTCTAATTGGAAGGTTTCTGGGTCATCAAATCAGTGTGTTCATGTGTTATGAATGTTTATCTTTTCATGCATATAGTAGATTATATGGATGAATGGTGAATATGTTATTGACTTGAAGTTTTAGAGTTATTGATTCACCCCTCCCCTCTTAGTAACCTTGTTAAACTTGATTATTTCCAACAAATGCATAACATATTGAACAAGAAATTTGGGATATTTAGTAGAAAATTATGCCTTACATAATTGAGTAACTTAAAATGATGTCCATGAAAATTATAAAATATTCCTTCACAACTAAAATACCTAATAATATGCATTGCAAACTCATTGTACGATGATGGAAGAGACATTCTTTTGCACCCTTGCTTAGTAATATCCAATGGAGGGTCATCTGGTAGGAAAAATTAGGCCCTATTTGATTTGGCATCATGCGCATTGGGGTAGTGTTTCCCTACTGTTGGTACCCTAGTTACTTCTACTATTTGTTCCTCTATGTCAATGACTATCAATGCCCACACTATTGCTTCACCTTCCTCAAATGTATTTGTATATTTAGTGCCTACTTCTTCATCAAACTCCTTAATTTCAAGAAATATCCTAGCTAGCCACATGCATTGAATCTTCTTAGTGATTCTACATTCGTAAGTAAAATACTAAGTTCTACTAGTTCACATCATTACAATTGACATCCCATTTGTGCTTGCTAATCTCAACCTCTGCTCTATTTGCAACAATTACCCTCTTTCCTTCTACGAATTTTAGACTTCTTCTCTATAAAACCATGGACTCTTTCACATTCGTGTCTATGAATTTTTGTCATGAACAATAATAATGTGCTTTTAACAAAATTAATCATAGATATGTGAGAATCACATCAAAATTTAATTCAAGTCACATCTTAGTTTGACAATGATGGATTATTCGAGAATAAAGTTATGACACTTGGCACTTGCATACTATGGTAACTAGTTTTTAATCAAACAAAGATAGAGTAAATATTTGAGGATCTTTAATGAATAAATAAAAATGTCATTGGGAATTAGTAACCTTCCTTGCACCCTAGGAAACATGGAAAAGTGTCCTCACTTGTCATACTTGGCATGAGGTATAGAACTGGCATAATGTTGCAACTATATATTTAATGTAGTAGTAGATGTATATGAGCAATGTTAGTATGCTAATAGAAACCAAATTTAAATAAAGCTTCTACAAACTTAACAAAATTCATAAACTTCAAGATAGACTAAGATGAGCTCTCAATTGAGAATATGAGCCATTAATGGGCTCTCTCAATAAGAAGCTCTCTTGTTGAGTGGCTTTGTCTAAATAGATAGGATGTATGCTCAAGCTTATGCTTCAAAAAGGGCTTCAAATGGAGTTGGAATTTGGGTGTGAATGTATGGTTTTGATGTAAAATGGCTTCTCAAAATGGCATTATGACTTTACTTCATGGATTGTGTTATTTTGCAAAGGGGAAGGATCCAATTTATAGGCAAGAGGCTTGAGGGATTGAGGGCTAAGATGCAAGGATGGGAAAAAGCTCATGGAGGGCTTAGATTGCATGAGAGGAGAGCACATGGATTGTTCTTCCTTACAGCCAATCAAGGAGTGACACATGTCACATGGTGAGAGGATGGAGGAAAGGGGAAGGATGAGTCAACAAAAGAGGCTCAAGGGATAAAATTTTCATAAAGACCCTCATAATGACTTGTAAGAGCAATAAAAGGGCTTGGAAGAGTCATTTATGGCCTAGTGGGCTTCATAAAGTTTTATGGTTGAGATATTTTGAGGGAGATGAGAGCAATTTCGACTTGGGCTTGATTAGGAGGGTTTTAAGCTTGCTTAGGATTGTGCAAATGATTAGAGGATGGATTAGGATTAGCTTAGGGATAGGCAAGTGGATGGCATTTAATGAAGGTGGGTGAAGGAGGAGATATTTGTTAACTTTGGCTTGGGTTAGTAAGTTTTAACCCATGTTTAGGGAATGTGACAAGGTTAGGAGGGGATTAGGATTAGGTTTAAAGACATCTTCTAGAAGAGTCTAGACTTTGGATGAGGATAAAGACTTTCTAGAATAGTCTAGAATTTCCTAGGATGAGGATGAAGACTTTCTAGAAGAGTCTAGAACTTCTTAGGATGAGGATAAATTAGATTTTTAGGAAATAAAAAAAGTTTTATTTATTTCAAGGGTTTGGGTTGAGGAGATATTTATTAAAACTTTTTTAATAAACATGAGGATTAATATTTAATCTTAATTAAATATTTTGAGTTGGGATTAGGGGTAGGAAATGATGGGATTAGCCTTTAATCAAAATTAAAGAAGGTTTAGAAGATTTTGGAAGAGGTTAGTGGTCTTAAGGAAATTGGCCAAGTTTTGGGCAAAAAATTTTTTTAAAATTTATTTTGGGTTTTTTGGTCAATTTATTAATTAAATAATTAATAAATAAGGAAATAATGTTTAAATAAGATTTAAACATTTTTGGGAGGGATTCCTTAATTAAATATTTTTAATTAAGATAAAGGGATTTAATGACATAAAAATAAATTAATTAATTAAATAATTAATTAATTAATAAATGATGATGTCATCAGGAATTTTTCAAAAAATAAAAATATTATTTTCTAAAGAATTTTTAGGTGTCTACATTTTGCCCCTCTTTGATGTGATGCCGCAAGTGGCATGGCATCAAAGATAAGAAAATAAGATGCCCAAGGCTAGAGCAGAAGAGGAGAGAATGGACTACGAGATGCCCCCTCAAGAAGGTGGCGAGGAGAGAAAGTGAGGCTTGATGGCTTCTTGAAAAGTACAAGAATCTCGGATGAGAAAGGAAACTTAGATTGGCAAAGAGAAGGGGTTGAATTAGCTCAAACTCTCACTATGGGAGAATGATAAAGGAGAATCAGATGCACAAGAGGAAGCAAGCTTAAGACTTTAGGGAAGGTGGAGGATGAAGGAGCGGAGCACTATAAAAAGGAATCCAGGATAGGGAGATGGATGAGGGGATTATAAAGCTGATGCAATAGGATTCCAAAGAGTCAGATTGGCAGAAGATGGGTTTTGGAGATCCTTAGGACTAGGATTGTGGATCTCGAAAGATGAGGCTTGGTGGATTGATTTGGATTGGTGGATCCCTAAGACTAGGATTGTGGATCCCTAAAGCTAAGAGTGATGATTGATTCAAAGAGATACTAATGCATAAGCTGGGGTAAGAGAGACGGATGTTGGATATGGATGGGGGATAATGGAGATGAAGGAAAACCATTGAAGCTTTTTGAGCGGGGGGATACTTCAAAGAGAAGTACCACCATGTAGTTGAGCACTAGATTTTCTATAGGACTGTTGGTTAATTGCCAAGGTTACCAAGAACATCAAGGCCTTTTGACCAACTAACCAGAGGACTGACGGACTGACTCAAAACAAACACATAAGGATTGCCCCAGCATCACACATGAATCTTGAAAGAATCAGAGTGGAACCGACACTGGGTAACCCACAAGCAGAAAAGAAAAACAAACAAAAGACTTGATCAAGACCTTACGCCCAGATTGCGCCATTCACAGTATACCATGATATGGAAGATCATGGAAACTTTGAGGAGGGAACAAAAAGATTGTTTGGAAAAGATACTTCAAGACCCAAAAGGGAAGATTCCAAATAGAAAGAAAGTAAAAATCCAAAAGAGAATTGTTTGCCAACGAGATGGGTAGGACAAGGTACTAACAGACCAAGATCAAACATGAGGAAAGCTATATCCTGCAAGGATCTATCGGAGAGCACCTAAGCTAATGGATCTAGATGAGTGATGCGTCTGGCAAGCTGAACTAAGAAAGATAACACTTTGGTGATATGAAATCTAGCTAAAGGATGCATTGGAATAGCTAACCAAGATGTGCGATGGGTGCAAGATGCTGATCAAGGATGAACTGACATGAACACTGGATAGATGCAATGGTACTAAGCTAAAGAGGATGTACAAGCTGACAGACCAAGATATTTACAAGTGAGCTAACCAAGATATGGTACAAGCTAACGGACCAAGATAGTTACAAGCAGGCAAAAGCTCAGGATGATAGGATAGCGGGATGGTTCGATGTTGTGCAAGATGTGAAAGCTAAGGGTGGGGTGATAGCAAAAGATATGGATTTGGAAGGATGCATCCAATGATGATGAGAGATTTTGTGACCAAGGATAGCTAGAGGAGCAGGATGAGATGGCTGGATAGGATGGTAGATAGCTAGAATTATGACGGATATAAAGAGATGACATTGGGTTTGCCTGAGGATAGCCTAGAGCTAGATACCAATGACAAGGGAGGATGGACGAGACAAGATCTCCAAGGAATATAGTGCCCCCAATCAGAAGATAACATGCGGAAGGAGGTCTTATGATGGATGTGATAGGATTGAAGCTAGGATAGAAAAAGCTGAAGGGGCTAGGGAGATGGATGATAGCTGAGATGATTGGCTGAAGCTGCATAAGATTAGTGGATGGTGTGAGATGGAAGCTGGAGGATGGAGGATAGGTGGATAGATTGGAAGATGGAGGTGGATGTCAAGAGATGACCAAAAGCATGAGGGTGATAGGCTAAGCTGGGGATGGCAGGATTACGCATGACGCTTGTTTGCCAAGTTTTCATCATGGTACTTGTCCAAGGTGCTTGAATTGCCAAGTTTTCACCAGTGGACGCTTTATTTTTCTTTTCTTTTTTTGACTTTTTGACTTTGGACTTAGCTAGAATGATTTTGGCTTTCTTCAGCTATTTTGGCTTTTTTTTGGGATTTTTCACTGGCTGTTGGTACACCGGATGTGTGATTTATGCAATAGATCAGATTAGATGGGATTGATGGTAGGAGATGGAGGGATGAAAATGCTGGAAAGGAGCATGAGATGGGGATGCTTGCAAGAGCAACATTGGCACATGTTGGGATGGGTGTGAAAAGAGCATATGGGGAATAGATGGTAGATGCGGGCGTGATGGAGGATTTGTGGAAGCGTGCTTGGGGATATAGGCACCCAAGATGGAGTAAGGAGATGGGGGACATGAGTCACTAGATGGGGGATTAGCAATGGGGGATGCCATTATGCATTGGGTTTCAACTTTTTTCTTGGGGATCCACATGGTTTTGGATTTTCTTTTCATAGGCTTTTGCATTGTTTTGCATTCTTTGATTGGATTTTGCCTTTTTGGAGTATGTCTTTTAGAATAGACATATGATTGCCTAGGATGTGGATTTTTAGCTTTATGCATTTTGAAGTTGGCATTCACATTACTGTGGTAAGCTTTGGGAAGATGGTTAGGAGAAGCTTTGTGAGATGGAGAGGATATGAAAGAGCATGTAGGGGGATGATAATGGATGATGTGCCCTGATATGTGCCTTTGTTGATCTTGCATAGAAATGGATGGAATAGGATTTTTATGATGGCCGATAGGAGGATGGAGGATGGTAGATTTTGGGACATAGGGACCCAAAATGGATTTAAATGCTAATATGCTAATAGAAACCAAATTTAAATAAAGCTTCTGCAAACTAAACAAAATTCATAAACTTCAAGATAGACTAAGATGAGTTCTCGATTGAGAATATGAGCCATTAATGGGCTCTCTCAATAAGAAGCTCTCTTGTTGAGTGGCTTTGTCTAAATAGATAGGATGTATGCTCAAGCTTATGCTTCAAAAAGGGCTTCAAATGGAGTTGGAATTTGGGTGTGAGTGTATGGTTTTGATGTAAAATGGCTTCTCAAAATGGCATTATGACTTTACTTCATGGATTGTGTTATTTTGCAAAGGGGAAGGATCCAATTTATAGGCAAGAGGCTTGAGGGATTGAGGGCTAAGATGCAAGGATGGGAAAAAGCTCATGGAGGGCTTAGATTGCATGAGAGGAGAGCACATGGATTGTGCTTCCTTACAGCCAATCAAAGAGTGACACATGTCACATGGTGAGAGGATGGAGTAAAGGGGAAGGATGAGTCAAAAAAAGAGGCTCAAGGGATAAAATCTTCATAAAGACCCTCATAATGACTTGTAAGAGCAATAAAAGGGCTTGGAAGAGTCATTTATGGCTTAGTGGGCTTCATAAAGTTTTATGGTTGAGATATTTTGAGGGAGATGAGAGCAATTTCGACTTGGGCTTGATTAGGAGGGTTTTAAGCTTGCTTAGTCTTGTGAAAATGATTGGAGGGTGGATTAGGATGGTTTAGGATTAGCTTAGGGATAGGCAAGTGGATGGCATTTAATGAGGGTGGGTGAAGGAGGAGATATTTGTTAACTTTGGCTTTGGTTAGTAAGTTTTAACCCATGTTTAGGGAATGTGACAAGGTTAGGAGGGGATTAGGATTAGGTTTAAAGACATCTTCTAGAAGAGTCTAGACTTTGGATGAGGATAAAGACTTTCTAGAATAGTCTAGAATTTCCTAGGATGAGGATGAAGACTTTCTAGAAGAGTCTAGAACTTCTTAGGATGAGGATAAATTAGATTTTTAGGAAATAAAAAAAGTTTTATTTATTTCAAGGGTTTGAGTTGAGGAGATATTTATTAAAACTTTTTTAATAAACATGAGGATTAATATTTAATCTTAATTAAATATTTTGAGTTGGGATTAGGGGTAGGAAATGATGGGATTAGCCTTTAATCAAAATTAAAGAAGGTTTAGAAGATTTTGGAAGAGGTTAGTGGTCTTAAGGAAATTGGCCAAGTTTTGGGCAAAATTTTTTTTTAATATTTATTTTGGGTTTTTTGGTCAATTTATTAATTAAATAATTAATAAATAAGGAAATAATGTTTAAATAAGATTTAAACATTTTTGGGAGGGATTCCTTAATTAAATATTTTTAATTAAGATAAAGGGATTTAATGACATAAAAATTAATTAATTAATTAATTAATAAATGATGATGTCATTAGGAATTTTTCAAAAAATAAAAATATTATTTTCTAAAGGATTTTTAGGTGTCTACATTAGATATAACCTCTAAAATCTATGTGCTAAAAATGAATAAAATTTGAAAAGCTTATACCTGTCAATTTGATCATTGCACATGCCAAATAAAGGTGGCGAGGTTAGAAAAAATAATAGTGACAACATACGTCAGTGAACTCATCATATTATTGAAATCATAAAAAATAATGACGTGGAAGGTGCGTGGGTGGTAGAGAAAGAAAGGAGATGATTGAAAATGAAGAATTTAGAAAGTGAATGGAGAATTGAACTTTATGTAAACATTCAATGTTTTTCTTATGGGCATGCTTAAAGGAATTCTTATTGAAGAGTTGTAGGAAGAAAGTTGGCACATTCTACTATAGGAAGTGTTACCTATTGTTCACTTGAAATTGGCTATTGAAATCACTGTAGGAAGTCTTCTTTCATTTAGGGCTGGTGATACAACTTTAGCTGATGTCCATTGACTAATAGCTGGAAGTGTACTAGATCAATTGTGGTTAATCGGACTACTCCATTTGCAAATACATGGCTTATTTCATAGGGACCCAACCATTAGGTCTATAGTTTTCCCAGTATGTCTTTAAATTTGCAATCATAAAGTAATTCCCAATCTCTAATTCAAAATTGCTTACTCTTAATGTGGGAGTCATGCCATTGTTTCCTTTTCTTCTATATGATTTATGTGCATTCTAGTGTAGACTTGCACATTTGATCCAACAAATTAAGATGCAATTAGCACTCCCTTTGTGTTATAGGAAGATCAATGTTTAACACTAGTGTTGTTCTTATAGTTTTGTGTTCAAATTCAATGCGTAACATTGCTACTTTTCCATACAATAGTTTGAATGGTATAAACCCTCTAGTGGTCTTCCATGTTGTTTGATATGCCTAGACAAGTTTTGGTAGTTTGCTGCTCCAATCTTTGTAGTGAAATTGAACTATCTTTGTCCAAATGGTTTCTATTTCCCGATTTGTAACTTCTACTTGTCCATTAGTTTGAGGATGATAGGGGCTTGATTTTTGATGTTTGATATTATATTCCTTCATGAGTTTTCTAATCAGATTGCAAGTGAATTGAGTACCCTGGTCAGTAACAAGTTCTTTGGGTATGCCATATCAAGCAAAGATTTCTTCATTTAGAAATTTGGCAACTTTATGGTCATGGGCATGCTACATGCCTTTAACTTTGACCCATTTTGTTAGGTTGTTAGTGCATACAAGGATGTAAGATTTCCCATTGGATGGAGGATATATTGGACCAATGATGTCCATGCCCCATTTTTTGAATTGTATTAGCACCATCTATAGATTGAGAGGCATTTCATCTATTCTTGTTGGTTGGCTCATCATCTGACATTTATCACACTTTCATGTATAACTGGTTGCATCTTCAACATTATTCTTTTTGCTGCAAAGTACTCCCCACATGAATCATTATGATATGCATGTAGAATTTCATATGTCTCATCTTCTCATACACATCTCCTCATAACTTGAATGGGTCTAGTGTAAAATAGTGTGTTATCAATCCAAGAGAAACATAAGCTTTTCTCTACAAGCAACATCTTATCCTTATAAGAGAAACGTGTTGGCATTTTGTTAGTTGCAATGTAATTAGCTATGTTTGCATACCATGAGGTTTGGATAACAATATGAAATAAATTCTCATCTATAAATATATCATCTATCAAAGTAGTATCTTCTTCATCATGGTTGATTCTAGATAGATAATCAACTACCACAATCACTTTCCTAGGTTTGTTAATGATTATGATATCAAATTCCTACAAAAGAAGTAGCCATCTTGCTAATCTACCTTTGTTGCATGGTCACTATGAATAGATATGGGATAACCAGTTACATAATGCTCAAATTTGTTAAGAGCATAAACTACTACTAATAGTTCTTTCTCAGTTGCTATATAGTTTAACTCTAGTTCATGAAGTCTCTTATTGATATAGTAGATTGCATTTTCAAGGTATTGAGATTCTTTTCCTTGGACTGCACGTATGGAATATTCAAAAGCATCTATATGTATTTGAAAAGGAAAAGTCCAATCAAGACTCCTAAGTATTGGTGTAGTTGTCAATTGTGACTTGAGCTATTGGAAGGAGTCATCACATTCCTTTGTTCAGGAAAATTCAGCCTCTTTGGTAAGCAAAGTATATAGAGGACTAGCTATTTGACCTTTTTTTTGATAAACCTCCTATAATAGCCAACTTTTCCTAGTAAAGATCAGACTTTTTCTTTTCTTTATTGGAATAGGGACTGTGAGAATTACCTCTATTTTCATAGGGTCTACCTAGATTCCAACTTCAGAGATAAAATGTCCCAAGAAAACACCTTCTTGCATCATTAGAAATTTTTTCTCCCTATTGAGATATGGGTTGTGTCCTTCACACTAGATTAGTAGTTTTCTCCAAGTTCTCCAGGGCTTCCTCAAATGTGACACCAAATGTGGTGAAGTCATCCATGTATATCTCCATGCAATCATGTGATATGTCAGCAAAGATGTTGATTACAACTCTCTAAAAAGTAATAGGCGCATTACATAAGCCAAAGGGTAATACATAGTAGGAATAGGTACCCCCAAGGACATGTAAATGTGTTCTTCTCTTGATCTTCTAGAGAAACACTTATCTAACTTTAACCACTGTATCCATCTAGAAATGAGAAGTATTTTTTTCTAGCTAAAATAACCAAAACTTGATCAATAAATGGAAAGGGAAAGTGATCCTTCTTTGTGGCATTATTTAACTCTTTGTAATCTACACATATCTACCACTTATTTCCTTTCTTAAGTGCAATAACTAATGGTGATACCCATTTTCTATTAGAGATTAGATAGATGAATCGAGCATGCAACAACTTCTACAACTCAGTCTTAACTATTTCATGTAATATTGGATTTATTGTTCTCTAAGGCTGATGGAGTGACAAGCTTCCATCATTGATGTAGATCCTATGGATGCAAAGATTAGGGCTCTGTCATACCATATCCTTATAATACCAATTAAAGGATTTTTCATGCTAATTAAGGAGCTTGGTTAACAATCCCAATTGTGATTGGGACAATTTGTTCTTTACATGGAGATTATGACTAGGAGAAAGTTCCACAGTAGTTGTTAATTCTACCATTGACACTTTTGGTACTAGACTTGTAGCTACTTCACTTGGTAGTAATTGATAAATTATCTCAGGGCTTGTTGGGTAGACATAGTCTTCATAGGTACCTAGCTTTAAGACAGAATTCACAACAATATCTTTGGCCACTATACACTCATTGGTAAGAATTCTCTATATTACATCATTTTCCTCTTGCATTTTTAGAAAAGAGTGCCTATGCAACATCATGAGCTAGGCTATAGAATTTAACTCTTCCTCTTCATCCCCTAAATTTGGCCAAATAGGTTCTCCCAAGTCTAGTTGGGATTAGGCAGGTGGATATATTGTTAGTTTCCTTATAGTTGGACCTTTTGAAATTGTCATACTACCTAATTTGCAACTAATTTTAGTATCAGTCATGGCTAATCATGGTCTCCCTAATATGACAAGATAGCCAACAAATTTTACTTTAGGTAATAGGATAAGAAAATTAGCACTGTATTCCTATGAATCTAAATTCACTATTACATCTTCTATGAGACTGTTTGGAGTGACAATTGAACTATTAGCAAGTTGTAGTAGTGTGGGAGATATCCTTAAGCCTTCCATGGGTAACCTATGCATTGTATCTTTACTCATCATATTTTTTGTTGCTCCCAAATTAACTAAAGCATTTTTCACAACCTATCCATTTATGATTAGATTAACTACAAGACTGCTAGGATCTAAATATTTTGGTATCACTACCTTCCCTAACATGATATCTATTGATTTCTTGACAACATGGACTATTTGAGGATCTTTATTATTCCACCCTGGCATCTTAAGGCATGCTTCCTTAATAGCCTTTCCATAAAGAGGGACATCCTTGATAGCTTGGAATAGAGGAATTTGGATGTACATGTTTTTCAGCTACTTAACAATATCAAATGTCTCTTCTTCTTGGGGAATAGATTTCTCTTTATTTAGCCTATGTGCAAAAGGAGGATTCACTAAGATGTGGTCATTAGTCCTACTAGGTACATTAGTTGGCAGGTTGGTTTTTGGTAATGTAGCTTCTGGAAGTGGTGCTGCAGGAATGTCTACAACTTCTATGATAATAGGGTATTCTAGGGTAGGAAAAGTTTTACTAGATCTCATATGGATATTAGATATCTCTAGTGAATAAGTAGGGCACTAGTGACTATCAATAGTCCACATTTGCTATTGTTGTTGCTTGTTGTTTGGATATGGCTGAGATTGAGCAAGCAATTGGGTTGGCTTAGGATTAGGATTATTTGTTGCAAGAAGTGGCATTTTTGTAGGTTATTGCATTGGAGGCGATAGTTGTGAGTTACTAGGATTTTGGTTTTGCCACTATGGAGGCCCACTCCATTGGTTATTTTGCTACCATTTTCCTTACGATGGTTGCCATTGATTCTATTGATTTTGCCACTAGTTATTTTGCTGATTAGACCACTGGTTATTTTGTTGGTTTTTCCATTGATTATTTTACTGATTAGGCCACTAGTTATTTTGTTGGTTTTTCTATGAAGGTTGGGAGTACTAAGAAGGATTCTAATAACTTTGGTTGTGACACTAATTATTGTAAGGACTTGAAAATTCTAGAGGATCTTGAGGCATACCTTGTCTTGAAGCCCATGGTCAACATTGAGCAATAAAGAACACTTGATTGTTGACTTTGTCTATCTTCATGTAGTCAATTGGTAAATGTTGATTCTCCAAATTGGCTACCAGCTTACATGTCCAGTGTTGCTTTTCTTTGTGGCAATGAGGACAATACTCTGCCAATCATGATTCAACTTTTGCATGCTTCTTCTTTGCAGTCATGGTGTTGAGATGTGTAGTGACATCATTTATGATGTCATTCTTGAAATTTGATAGTAAATTAGATATGTTAAGCTTTGAAAGGCCTTGATTGTTCCCTTTAGTGGTTGTAGACTAGTATCCTCTACCTTTCTTCACAGTTGACCTTGAGTAGTTAAGACAAATTTTCTTGAGGTCATCCCAAGAAGATTGGTATACATCACCACTAGCCATTAGGTCTAATGCTTCTAGACAATTATCATTTACCCCTATCAAGAGGACTAGTTTCTGTGAATCCTCTGTGACTACATGCTGGGGATTCTTCTACATTGTGTACAAAAAATGTGAAACATAGTCTTCCAATGTTTCATCCTCCTTTTGTGATATTATAAAAATTTCATTTCCCCATGGATCACTCCCCTTGTAGTAATCTTTGTATTTCTCCAAAAATAGATTATGCATCTCGTCCTGTATACCTATTGCATTAGCTCCTAAGCCCATGAACCATCACAGAGTTGATTCCTTTAGTGTTGCTGGAAATAACTTGAGCTTGTGGGCATCAGTGTTATAGTCAAATCTATGATAGAGTATGTTGAACTTAAACAAGAAAGTATCAGGATCCTTAGTTACAAGGCCATAAAAATTTGGAAGAGCAGTTGCAGGTATATTTTTGAGATTAGCATTGTTTATGAGGCTCAGGAGAGGAAATGAAAAAGTAGGGTGTACCATTATTGGAGGTATTTGATTATGGGGTTGCTACTGAAAAGGAGCATTGGCTATGAGATTGTTAACAATAGGTGGATTTGGACCAAAACTATCAAGAAAGTTAGCCAAGATTCCACCAAAAGGCTAAAGATTACTTATATCCAAAGATTCTATTCTAGAGGAATATGCTGTAGGAAAATCAGGGCTTGCATCCTAAAAAGGCAAATCAACTTCTTTAATTTTGTCATTCAAATTAACAGACCCTTGTGGAATAAATCTACCATATTCATATTCATTGTCTTCCTCTTCGATGCATTCAATTGAATTCTTCACACTTATGAAGCAATTTTTAGGACTACAAATCTCTTAAAAAATAGCTATATAAAAAAAAATATGACTCAAAAAGATGTTCCTAGCATGACACCATCCCTAACAATAGCACCAAAAATGGTCCACCTCACAATAGGTGTGTGATAATCATGCCCAAGGCCTTACTTAGGAATATTCTATTCATCTAAGGATTAATTCTCCTACCATGAGGTACATTTAATTTGTCAACCCAGGGACGTATATTTGAAATGTTCGGCATAGTAGGGTGAACCCATAATAATGGGTTCCACTTTAGTGGGATGAAGGAAAAATTAATAAATTGCAAAAAAGGGGAATTGTAACTTTCATATGTTCATAGCGAACATTTAAAATATATTAGCTGCGAACATATTTTAAAATATGTTTGCAACGAACATTCGAAACAAATTTAATAAACGTTCACTGTGAACATACTTAATTAAGAATGTTCGTAATGAACATATTGAAAATGAAAATTTGGCATAAAAACATCATTTTCTACCCAATACTATTCATTTTAATGGCATTGACACAAGGGTTGGAGCAAACATACGATATTGGTGAGTGCTTGCTCATCGTTTTCCTTCAGATTCTCCTCTTCACACTATTCAGGTATGTGTATATATTATTATTTTAATATTTTTTACGTTTTTAGTATTTTCAGAGCATATGTTAATGTTTTCAAAGCATATTTTAATGTTTTTTACATTTTTAATGTTTTCAAAGCATATTTTAATGTTGATTTGATATTTTTATTATTTATTTATGTTAAACTTAATTATATTAATTTACAAAACATTAATAAAAACATTAGAAAAATATTATTAAAAAATATTAGAAAACAAATTTAGAAAACATTAGAAAATATATTAGAAAAACATTAGAAAATTTATAATAATATAAATTTTAGAAAACAAATTTCGAAAACATTAGAAAATACATTAGAAAAACATTACAAAAAACATTAGAAAAACATTAGAAAACAAATTTAGAAAACAAATTTAGAAAAAACATTAGAAAAACATTAGAAAATTTATAATAATATAAAATTTAGAAAACAAATTTAGAAAAATATTAGAAAAGCATTAAAAAAACATTAGAAAATTTATAATAGTAGAACATTAGAAAATTTTTTTAGAAAAACATTAGAAAAAATATTAGAAAAAACATTAGAAAAACATTAGGAAAAACATTACATTTAAAAATTAGAAAAACATTAGAAAATATATTTTTAAAAAATAATTTAGAATTTAATATTAGAAAACTATGAGAAAAAAAATTAGGATTTAAACATTAGAAAATATTAGAAAAAAAATTGAAAATATTTTAAAAAACATTAGTCTTCAAAATTAGAATACATTAGAAAACTATTTAAAAAACAATAGTGTAGAAAATAAAATTTAGAAAAATATTAGTTTTATTATAAAAACATTACATTTTTAAATATTAGAAAAACATTAGAAAATATATTTAAAAATACTTGTTTGAAAAATATTAGAAAACTTCGTGGTACCAATGGGCATGTCGCGCCAGCGCTACCGGTCACATTAAAAAGTTTACTCGACGCACTGCAGTTTATAGGGGGGCCATGCTGCACCCGATTCTTGCAGTTTCAAAAAATAATAATAATAATAATAAATTAGAAAACTATGAGAAAATATTAGAAAAAACATCAAAAAAATACTAGAAACATATTTTCAATATTTATATAAATTTATTAATGTTAATGTACATGTTATTGATTTTTTAATACATCTTAATCTTTTATGTTTACATATATGTTTTATTCATTTTTATGTATATGTTATTCATCTTAATGCCTTATTCATGTTTTCAATATTCATGTTTATGTATATGTTATTCATCTTTATGCCTTAATCTAGACTATGTAATTAACTATATTTAATGACATACATCTTATGGTGAGATCCTAAATTATACATAAGAGTACAGATTAAAATGTACATATTTTATTTCATATATATATATATATATATATATATATATATATATATATATATATATATATATATATATATATATATATATATATATATATATATATATATATATATATATATATATATATATATATATATGTTCATGTTAAATGTAGACATGTATGTTTTCAATATTCATATTTATTTATATGTTAAATTCATCTTAATGTCCTAATCTAAGTGTATTTAAATGACATGTCTTAAGGGTCCAGATCCTAAATCATACATAAGAATGTAGATTAAAATGCATTTTTTTATTTTGAACATAGATGTATGTATATTTTTTCATGTTAAAAATAGACATGTACATGTTTTCAATATTCACATTTTTATATGGACATATTGTTATTGATCTTAATGTCTTATAACTAAGTGCAATTAACTATATTTAATGACATGTCTTAAGGGGAGATCCTAAATTATACATAAGAATTTAGATTAATGTATATTTTATTTCATTAATGTACATGTAAATGCGTTCATGTTAAATGTAGACACATGTATATTTTCAATATTCATGTTTATGTATATGTTATTATTTTTAATGCCTTAATCTAAGTATATAATTAACTATATTCAATGACATGTCTTAAGGGGGGATCCTAAATTATACATATATAAGAATGTAGATTAATGCATAGGTAAGAATATAACATTCATAAATACATAAGAACATATAAAGAGTATGACCTAAAGGATACATGTTACAACATTTAATTAATAAAAGTTAATAATAAGAACATAACTTGATTATATACAAACATAAAGAATGTACATCATATAAGAACACAAAGATTATATATATGTATAAATACATAACAACATGAACTTGATCATAAGAAAACATAGACAATGTCTAGACATAACCCTAAAACTAACTATAATCAGGCTAAAAGATAACCATAACCATGTAAACCTTTAACCCTAACTCAAACTCTAACCCTAATTTCTAACCCTAACTTGAAAACTCTAACCCTAATTTCTAATGCTAACCCTAATTTCAAACTCCTACATATTTACACTTTCTTATGACCAATTATATATACATATCCACACTAGTAGCTCGAAAACAAAGAGAGGTACCTAGATCTACTTCTATTACATATGTTAACAAAGAAAAGGAAGATATTATACAAGAAGTTCATGCAAGGTTCACAACATTGTCTATCCATTTTAATTCTTTTGTATCTACCTAACTTAGTCATCACCATCATACCCATGGCTCTGAATAATCTAATTGTTATGTTGCCCATAGAAAAATAATAGTCAAAATGGAGTATGCGCATGAGTTGTATTTGATATACCTTCAATCATCCACCAAAGACCATAATTCACAATTCCTTACTGTAAGTTTCTTCAATCCTCAACTAGATTCAATAAACATGCTTTGATACCAAATGAGAGAGATGATCTCTAATTTCTTAGATTTGAAGCACATAATGGAACCCATCACATCTCTAATTGATTCTTGGCATCTTTAGTTGCTTACATTTTTTTGCTACTAATAATGAAACCCATTGCTTCTTATGAATGTATTACAAATAATAGTAAGAAATAAATATTACAATTTATTCTTTTAATAAATCCTTAGTGTCCTATGATGCTTTCTAATGATATTGGAGCCATGCTAATGACACCTTAATCCTACCAATGTATAGTATTTGACATAAAATATAATTGACATTTTGGGAAGATTGTACTTCATAAAAGAGGGTTTTTATATGAAGTTTCAATGTAGAATAATAAGTAAATATATAGCTAATTTAACACATTTTCATGTTTGAAAGTTTATTTTGAATAAATGATTGTTAGAAGAGATTTTTTTGACAAGAAGCAATCGTGAAGGTTAGGTTCTAATCTTGTGGCTTATTATTCAATTTTCTAAGGTTCAAATACATCATCCTCTCCCACATAGTAATGGATATTTCAAAGTCTCTTTATCTTGGGGCATTTACAAATTGGTCTACAATCAAATGTTCTCTTATTGAGGGTTAGAGTGAATCCATTTATAGACCTCTAAATCAATGAAGAACAAGGGAAAATATGTGATTTTTAAAATTTTTGAGGATAACATTCAATTTATTTCTCTTCTTTGTCATTGGTCATTATGGGATTTTTAGTCTAGCCCAATTTAGCCAAGGTTGGAAATGAGGGATCCCATCTCAGGTGAAGATATCATATTAACATGAATAGTCCTAGTCCACCAACTCAATATCTTGTTAGGGGTACAATTCTCATGGGTATACTAGCCCAACAAGCATAAATTGAGTACATAATAAGTCGTAGATATGAACTCTAACAATGTCAACTTGAAGTTCTATATATGCAAGCACATTGAATTTCTTAGGGCATAAGGACCAAAATCATAAAAAGCCCAGAGGTTGTTTGAACCTTAGTAGAAACATTAATAAAAAAATTATTTAGCAATCATATTAGACCTTGGACAACATATCTCATGATAAAAGATTGAGATCCTTCTAAATGATTTAAAAACTAGTTTGGATAAAAGCTTGAAAATAAGGGATTAAAAAAGGTGTCAAAAGTTGACTTTTTTTTCCTCGATATAACCTAAACTTGAACATCTATGAAAATTTGGAGATATGGTTAAAATTAGTATTATAAAAAATTGAGTGCACATGCATTTTTTATTTCATAAATCTAAATTATAATACATCTTTAATCAAATGATACTATTTTCACTTATTTGAAAACAATATACATAAATGAAATATAGAAAATCTTTTCAAAACATGTCATAATATTGATAAGTAGAAGACATTCTCGTGAGAAATGGATTCATACAAATCACTACTCTTGAAACATGGGTCAATGAGATTGACTCATAAAGTATATGATTGATTCCTTATAGAAATAACACAATATCATAATAGATAATAACATTTTAATAGAAAACTTGAATTGGTCTCATATAGTTCAATGTTTTGAATTGCACTTCTTAGAAAATTATAAAAACATATTACATAAATAGAATAAGATGAAACCTTTATATTTCTTATACAATTAGTAATCAAACTACAAAATAGGAAAACTATATATTTTAAATGATGGATTATGGACTAATGTGTTCAAATTAATAATTAATTACACATGTTTTGACTAAAATTAGAAGGACATGACCAAATTCAAGTTATGAAAATTACGAGCATAAATAATCCCCCAAGCTTTTGGGAATGTATAATTTCTCCTAACTTCAGTAATAAATAACCTCTTCTTGAATATTTAACTCCTAGCCAAAGGAGAATCGTTTTTATCCAAAGGTTAATCACAAAATACTTTAATAATTATATATATCATAAGCACATATTTATGTTGATGAGCTAAGTTGTCACAAAATCAACAAAGGGTATAAGCATCAAATATACCCCTTCCAGTATGACTTAGATGGATGATTCAATACTATTGCACAAGTGCAACACCATTGATTGTCACAAAATTCACAAACTATAGGATAACCAACCTTTATGACACCACACATGATGTCTCAACAAAATGAAAACTTAGATTATCACATGAAATTAAGCAATATTTTGAATCATTCAAACTTTTAATTTCATATTAACAAGTTTTGATGAAGGACTTCACTCACTAGCTACTTTGAATCTTCATTAAAAATGACAAGTCAAGTCTTAAAAACAATTTGTTTGCATGCAATTACTTTGAACCCTAATCTAACTTGAATGTTGAACCATGATTTAAGTCATTTGTATCTAGGTTACTAATCTTTAATTCCTAAAGTTCTAAATACCCAAGAACTCCCTAAATAACTCTAACTTTAACTAGATCATGAATGTATATGCGTGATCATATTTAAATTTTATCAGATATGTACATGTTATAGATTATCTAGACATGTGTGATGTACATTCAATTACATGTATAATTTGTAATTAAATATTTTTAAAACTATGTATATACAGTAGACTTGGCTCTTGATACATTTGTATAGATATGACTTCACACGATCAAGTTGTTGCGGCTCCTACTATGGCACCTATTGCAGCTCCTGTTGTGACACCTGATGTGGTTCTTGTTGTAGCACCTGATGCAATTTCTATTTTGGCTCCTCATGCAGTTCGTTGTGTTTCTCATGGTGGGGCTTGTGTTGTAGCTCATGGTGGGGTTTGTGGTGTACCTCGAGGTAGTGCTCATCATTCAACTCATGTTTCAGCTTCTGGTGCGGCTCCAAGTGGTGTAGGTCCTGGCATGGCTCCTAGTGTAGCTCCTATTCTAGGTCAGGCTACACCTCCAGCTCTTGCTGGAGGTCTTGTTGCACCACCTCCATGCATCGATATCAATGCATTATTTTCATTTTTAGAGCAAGAGTTTGCTAGACTACAATAGTCTATATTGTCCTTTGATGATGGTCTTTATAGAGACATATGTGCTACTATGTGTAGGAGTTTATAGGATGTGATAGCTAGATTTAGAGCTCACCATTCATTTATTCCTGACATATTAGCTTCCATATCTAGGGAACTTAGGGTTGAGATTTTAGGAGATGCATCTTTTGATGATGACAAGAGGGTGGCCCCCAAAGATCAAAAGAGATCTCTTTCCAAGATATGAGGGAGCATGGGGTAGGGTGAGAGGCTACCGAGTCACATGATGCACAGATCCTGTTATTGCTAGCATGATCTATCCTCAATTTTTAGCCGCACATGGCCATTATCCTAATAATGACCAGATACCTCTTTATTTTGCACAACAATTATACATTGAGTTCTGTGTGGGGCTCAACATCAACTACTTAGACATTCTAGATTATTGCAAATAGGGGCATGGTCGGATCACAGATCATGACTAGTATCGTAGTGCACATCGTCTGCCAGCTCCAAATGTTAGACAATTTGTTGGATAGAGACTACCTCCAGTGACTCTAGCACATGTGCCTATTGCAGATAGAGTTGTCATTACTTCCCAGAGGGAAGCAATTTACACTATTGGACACATTGCATCGGTAGCTACGAGTATCACATCTAATTCTCTTAGTCATTATATTCATAGTCAATGTCCTTGTCTACTTGGTCAACCATATTCAAAGGCATCTATTAGCACTTCAGGCACCTCCCCTGATGATGCATATAGAGCTACTGGGCTACCACTACCAGGTGACATTCATGCTCTTATAGGACATCACACACATATGGATTTGGCACTATATTTTTTGGATGATCTATTATAGAGTGTCAGTTATATTTTTGATACATAGGGGATGCTAGTTCACTTAGTGATGGATGCCATTAGACAACATTAAAGCCCTGTAGTTCCACAAAAACAAGCCACAACACTAATGATAGATGATACACCTGTGCATAGCTCACAATATTTGGCACTAGGCTCATGACACTCTACAGATGACTCGGGCATACGAGTTGGAGATGTCAGGATCACAGCTGAGGGTCTTGATGATTTTGGTGAGTAGTTGCAAGGCCTGTTTGAGATTGATACTAGTTCGAGCATGGTTATTTTGACCTGACAGCCATGATTATACACCGTTACCCAACCGATTACACAATCCATTTCACTCATCATTACTAGTAGTTGGACATGATGCTGAGGCTGGTTTAGTAGGTGTCAAAGTTTCACAAGGTGCATCGATAGACAATACAATGGAATCTGTTGATCATCCTCCACCTCTGAAGACCCAGGTACACACACACACACACACACACACACACACACACACACACACACATATATATATATACATGAAATTAAAAAATATTAATTTATTTAAAAATTCAATTTAGATAGATATTTAATTTAATCTTTAACTATAATAAATCATGCAAGCATAGGTGGCTAAGCACATGGTTACATCTAGTGTTGATTCAGGGCATCATGTACATGAGAGAGATGATTCTATTGAGGCACGCGGTAGTGCTCAGGTACAAGTTTTAAATAGTTCGTTTAAAGTTATTTATGTTTCAAACTAGATATATATATATATATATATATATATATATATATATATATATATATATATATATATGCACTCATATTTAATTTGAATGTACACACATGTATATATATGTTTAGATCTAGAACTCTAATGTACATATACATATACATATACATACACACACACACACACACGCACACATATTTACAGGGCTCAGTTGATGCACCTCGATAAGAGTACGTACAGGAGACTTGATCAAAGGGTCATTCTGTTCATATGAGTCTTGAGGGGTCCCTCTAGTAGTAGTAGATCTTTATTTTTTTTGATGCATTTATATATTGGAGACAATTTACATACAAATATATGTGTATTTTAGTACCATGACATGACACATGTATGTACATATGTTTCACTATTTACTTGATTATTTAGTACTTCAGTCTAGTTAAATGGTCACATGTATATATGACTTTTTATATTTTGCTATGTACATATATTTATTTGAGATTTACAATTTTTATATGTATGCATTTCAGTTGTAGCTCAATATATATTAGATGTAGATGTTTATTCTTGAGACATATACATGTGTTATTTTTTTTGTATTATAGTAGACCATGTATAATTTTTACATTATAGCTTTTAAACTTTAGATTTTATTGTCATCATTATTAAATAATCAAATTAACTTCTCCAAGTTATACCTACTTCAATAGTTAAATAGTCAAAGAAGTTCCAAATTGATCTCTATGAACCTAATTTAAAATTTTGAAAAATAATAATAATTTATACCTAGGAGATTGAATTGATTTTATATAGGTGCTTAAAACTACTAAATTAACCCAAATGATTTAGATTAAATAAATTTAAAACATTATATTTATTTGTAATCATTATATGAAATAAATAATTAGTGGAAGTAAAGATACGTAAATTTGGTAAATCAATTAATAGGAATGAAGATACGAATTTGTTAAATATATTAGTAGGAAGTTAGAAAGATACATATTTCTTAAATTATCAATTACTAATGCACTAAAGATAAATATTAGCTTATGTGGATAAAAATATGTTAATTAGGTAAGCCAATACATTATTTTAGAAAACTTTGACAAAATATAATATTTAAAAACATGTTAATTTAAACTAATTTAAACTAAGAGTATGACTGTAGGTTTGTAATAAACTAACATTAAAATATATAGTTTGTTAATAAACTAATAATCTAACTATGAACTTATTAATCTTACAATTTTAAAAGAAGATTTAATTCACTTATGAAATTCAATAGTTTGAAAAAAAAAGTTGATAAATGAATCTCAAAAAAAAAAAAAAAAATTTATCTTTGATATATACATGTAAGTTCAAAAAAATAAAATTTTATCTATCTTTAGTTATTGTGTAAGTTTGAACTAACTTGTATTGCTTATTTAAATCATGTTTTTAAATTACTAAATTCATCCATTGTACAATTAATTTATTATTAAATTATATAGTTTTTTAATAAACTAATGATAATTAAGAACTTATGATCGTATAATTAAAAACACATTTAATTCAAGATGAAATTCAATAGCTTAAAAAGAAGTTGATATTTAAGAATTCTAACATATTAAATTATCTTCGATACATGTATCTATAGATAATGATTATGTAAGTTCAAACTAACTTAGCCTATTTATATATCAAGTTGTTAAATTATTAAATTCATCCATGGTACAATTAATATTATTAATTTATATAGTTTTTTAATAAACTAATGATAACTAATCTAGTATGATCATACAATATCAAATGTATCTATAACATCAAGTGGTACCAAAATCCATGCACCTATATATCCACGTGCTTGATTGATGCATTCTTCATAATCTTCATCAATGCAACTGTCACAAAAACATGAATATTCTCTTGTCTTCAATGTCCAATTGCAATTGTTTGTACTCATGACTGAATGTAAGGAGCATGTCTTTTCTATCCTCTTGCAACCATGCATGTTTTTTCTATTAACACCTAAAAGTTCATTAAATTGAAAATATGGACAAATTAAATTTAAACTTCAACAAATTGAAAAATAAAACTTAACAATAAAATTTTATAACTTAATTGCATAAAAATTAAACAAATGTACACATTCATACTTGTTATCTCCCAAAAGACTCTATATGGTACCTGTCGACTCATTGTTGATGATGCCCTGACCTCATCTAATGCAAAATGTGTCTCACACCATTCAACAACATCATGTGCATCATTTACACAAACTCCCTAATAATTCATTTGATACTTTCGCACAACATGTTTGATGCAAGCTCCAGCACCATCATGTTCACCTTTTCCATGGCTACTCTCGAAGAAATTCCATATGTGTTTTATATTCTCATTGCGATGATATCTACACAATGCATAAAATGGTCTAGATGATTTGAATTGTGTGGCATATCCATCAAACCAAACATAATGTTTATCAACATTTATGTTTCTTTCTTTCAAATAAGAAAAGAAGATATTGAAGCAATGTTCAACATAGTGAATGTTACGCTCTTTATCATCACTTATATAGAAATGATATTCCTTTTTAATTACTCATGCTTGAACTATACTCTGAACACCATCCAAATCTAACTGTGCATATCTATAACAACCATGTACCATAATAGTGACTTGCTTATTAAAGTAATAATCTGATTGAATTTCTTTCTAATGAACAAAGGAATAGTTCTCTGCAAAATCAACAATTGATACAAACGTTCCAAGTGAGAAATTATCTCTTACAGTTTGAAATTGTTTTTCTTTCCACTTTGCAAAACATGCGTGATGAATATAAGGTTGAGTCAAATTCTTAAATCTGTCCATAAATGTTAGAATAGGTAACTCCTCTTCAACATATTCCAACCTTTTTGTCTCTTTCCCCAACTTTGTTTCATTCTTGACAAACTTGTAACTTTTGCAATTCAATTTTTTTGTTGCATCAATATTTTTAATTTTCAAAGGAAATAGAGCCAATTCACCACATGTTTCACATAATCCTTTGATGCAATTTATTTGATTAGATGGATCATCTATTTTGTCACATAAAATGGATGATATAAACTCACTTCTCCTACTAGGAGGAGCAACATGAAAACCATAGTTAGCTTCTACAAATTTTTGAAATACCTAATAGTGGAGATCAAACTCAATATGATGATGACAACAACATATTTCAAACACTTTGTTTGACCTCACAAAATATGGCTTCAATTTTTCAAACACCATTTACCCAACTTTTAATTAGGATGTTCACTACAAAATGACACATATAACTCATGTTGTATTGTGTCCAACCAATGTTTTTTATGATGTTTATATTGACTAGATGCAATCCTATGCTTGATAACATCTCTACTATTTGATAAAGGATGAGTGTTATCAATCCAAAATTATATGACCAAATTTTTTAATGACTCTTGAATCCTATCAGAATGAGGTGCTCTACACATGATTGCCCAATTACCCTCCATAGTACTGTCATCCACAATTAATCTTCTCTAAACATATTTTCTCATTATTTTCCTTCTAAAACCCATTTTAGATGAAACTAAAGATATTTTTCTATTTTGGGTCATATTCTTATTTATAACAGACATCAACATCACT
This sequence comes from Cupressus sempervirens, assembly GCA_028749045.1. Taxonomy (NCBI): domain Eukaryota; kingdom Viridiplantae; phylum Streptophyta; class Pinopsida; order Cupressales; family Cupressaceae; genus Cupressus; species Cupressus sempervirens. Next base: position 912,866,526 of record CM053789.1, on the reverse strand, counting down.
TTTCTTGCCACGAACGTATCTTTAGTTCAAGAGTACTTTCGTATGTTTCTCAAACCTTGTTTAACATTTTTAATCAAATCAGTTTGCATGCTAGATAATCTTCTTTTCTTTGATGTTGTGTCTACACCTAAAAATTTCAATGCCTCTTGCAACTTCTTTTGTGTAAGCAAAACTAAAAGTAATTGAGCTTGTTCAAGTGTTTCAGTGTTATCAAATTGACTCATAATTTCTCTTATCTTCTTATTCATTGACCTTTTCTTAAACAAACTTAATGGTTGAACAGTAGCTACAAGTCTTCTCAATTTATCCACATCCATTTTAAGTAAATGATCTAATTTTTTTGGAGTAATAATATTCTTTATAGATTGAGCAATATTTAGAAGTTCGTCCATACCATTTCCTGCACTTGATCCCAACCCTTCTCTAACTTCTATTACTGAAATTTCTACAGGGAGCAATCTTTAGCCTTCTCCAACATTCATTGTTTGAGATTTTGTAGGGAAATATTTTGACCCTTCTCCAACTTTTGTTATTTGAACCTCTATAGGGAGTGATCTTGAACCTTCTTCAACATTCATTGTTTGAAATTTTGTAGGGAGTGTTCTTGACCTCTCTCCCATATCTACTTCTTCTACTTCTATTGAGCCTTCTTCAACATTTCCTTCACCTTGTTGATTGGCTACAACAAATTTATAAATAAATCAAATTAGATTAAAAACAAGATTGAAACATAATTAAATTAAAAAATCATATATATATACATACCTTGTTTAATTTGATGATAATGTGCCATAGTCTTCTAAAGATTTCTTTGTTTTTCTTCATAAGATCCCTTCCTTGCATATTTGTTTTGCCTTCTTTCTTGTTTCCCATTATAAAATCATTAAAAAATAAAATTTATTCCTTGTCTCAAGATAAATTTTGCACAATAACTATATAAAAATGTCACTGTACGAATTTGTAGTACAACTTCACTATTTCTAAATTGACTTGTCTAAAGCCAATGTTAGCATTTTTTGCTTTCTTACATGTTTGCGCAAACGTCGAGAAGTAAACATGTACACGCGAACATATCTAGTTTAATTTTTGGCAACTAAAATTTTTTTGACCACATGTTCGCTGCGAACATGCAACATTACATTTTTTTGGGCCCTTTTTTCTTTTAAATTTTTTTTGCTCTTACAACACCCATAATTTTAGATAAATGATCTCTTATTGTAAAATAAAAAAATGCCAAAATGTGCTACTAAGAGCAAGCTTTCCAATGACTATAATTGTAATACATATTTTAATCATTAAGACTTTCAAATATGAGTTTAACTCATCATAGTTTCATTATCGATTGAACATCAACTAACTTCGACACTTCAGGAAAATTGGTAAATTAGGTCAATTTTTTTAAAAAAATATCTAGGAAATAGCTTTCTATTAAAAAAAAAATATTTATGATAAATTGACTTCAAGTTATTTGTGTCAAAACGAACATATGTCTAAATTACAATTGGTGTCAATTCAATACTTCATAAACTATACAATATTCAACCAAATCAAATCAAACCAAATGCATCCTCTAGATATTGATGTTAAAAATCCAATGCCAAAAGAATTACCTCATTATCTTTTCTAGAAAAAAAATTTATGTGTGTCAAATAGACAGTCACTCTTTAAAAATATTGAATTTTATTATGCACCACTTTTCAAAGGAGAAGAAAAAATTGACATAAATGAATTTATTTTTTAGATTAAAAATATGGTTACAAAGTAGGAATAGAGTACTAAAAATCATTATTTTATGTCATCTTGAAATTATTTATAGTTTTAAAGATATAGTCACTCGAACATGAGGTTTGTTTCAAAAATATTGATTTCAGTGTCAAAATTTGTCAAAAAGTGGAATTCATTGTTGTGAGATCACCTAGTATGTGCACTAGGTTCATTGAAGAGTCATTATACTTATGCCACATGAAACTAAAATGCATACAAAGAACCTACACTAGTGCTACAGGAAAGTAACACACTTATCTCTTTACTAAAATGAATGTTGGAAATACAGCTCTATGCTAACCTATATTTCAACCCAGAATATCTACTATAACTTCTCTTGCAGATGTTGTAGGAACATTCACAAACTAAAATGTTGCAAAAAGAAACTTATAACTTCTATCTGAAGTACTAGAAATGCTGGAAGTAAACACTACTCTAATCTAATCTACCTCCCAAGTGTGTCCCCTTCTTTGGCTTCCGCTAATCTACTAGCACAGAATGCAAACCAAAAATTACTTCATTATATTTCAAAAACTCCATAAATAAGAACAATACATAAAATTGTAGATAACTTGTTACAAAAGTCCAAAATGCTTTTCCATAAACTTTTTCCAACCTCCTAAAAATATCGATCCAATCTCTATAAATAGAGGATGGACACTTATTCTAAAGTAGGAAAGAAAAAAAACTGACTAAAAATCTTCCAGAGGAGAAGAGGGAAATATAACAGCTTGCAGTATAAGCAATAAAGTTTGGGCGACCAATTCAACACGATAGTAAACTCAAAGGGAATATATAAACACTTCATCCCTACATTCCTAGAATAATAGCTCCTCCTTTGTAGTAGTCATGTCTTTTGGTGCCATAATGATTCCTCTGCCATAACTGGGCCTTGACACTCCTTATTGAATGTTTTCAACCACTCTCCAGCTTCTTCCTTTCATAGCAAGTTAGTTGCAATGTATAAATATTTGCACAAATAAGCATAGTCAAATTAAATCTAAATATTAGAGCATACATTCTAATGGTTATATGAAATACTGCATTATATGTATAATATTGACAAAATATGACATAACTATCTACCCATGTTTTAACAGTTCTATCTAGACTTTATCATAAGTTCACAAATGTCCCTGTAGTATTTTAAAAAAAGGTATTAAAATTAACATTAAATAGAGGCAATAATTGGCCTTATCAGCTAGCACCATGAGTGGTCTTACAAGGGATGAAATGACTCATCTTGCTAAACCTATCTACCACGACATAGATACTACCCAACTGTGTTTTAATCTTAGGAAGACCTACCACAAATTCCATGCTAATGTGCTCTGGTGGACTGTTAGGAATAGATAGGGGTTGTTACAAACCTACATTAGCATACCCCCCTTTTTCTTTCATGCACACCACACATTGCTTTGCATACCTTTTGACATCTCTTGGCAACTTGGGCTAATAGTAGAACCTCTAGACCAACTCCAATATTTATTGACACCAAAATGGCCACTAAGACTACCATTGCATTTCTCTTGAATGTGGTTCTTTTTCATTGAACCTTAAGGATCACATAACTAATTCCCCTTAAACAACAAGGTACTTTGTAGGGTATATTCAAAGAACTAACTATGAAAATGATTTTGGAAATCAGCATATACCTTATATACTTCAGAGAAATCCTCATCATCCTTGTAGAGATTGTTGAAACTTTCTATACCAATGCTCTACAATTGCACCTCTTGTACTATAAGCATTCTCCTACTCAATACATCTACCACCTTGTTCAATTGTCCCTTCTTGTACTTGATATTGAATGTGAAAGCTTGTAAGTATTCCATCCACTTTAAGTGCCTATTTCTCAACTTCTATTGAGTATTGATATAGCTAAGGGCCTAGTTATCAATAAACACCATAAATTCCTTAGGTAGGAGATAATGTCTCAATTTCCTTAATGAATACACTAGATCATATAAATCCAATTCATAAGAAGAGTACTTCTTCTTGGCTTCATTAAGCTTCTCACTGAAGAAAGAAATGGGCCTGCTTTCTTGACTTAATACTCCCCCTATAGCAATTCCACTTGCATCACACTCCAATGTGAACAACTTGTCAAAACTAGGTAAGAAAAGGATAGGTTGGGTAGCTACTTCTTGTTTCAACCTTTCAAAGGACCTTCCTACCTCAAGAGTCCATGTGAACTTTGTCTTCAATCTAAATTTAATAGTGTCCAAAACTAGTGCACAAATACTACTAAAGTTCCTAATAAATTTTCTATAAAATTGAGCTAACCCATGGAAACTCCTTACCTCTATCCCTATGGTTGGTGTTAGCCAATTCAAAATAGCCTCCACCTTTCTCTGGTCCATATTCATTGAACCTTGTGACACAACAAATCCTAGGTATGCTAATTCTTGCTTGAGGAAGTCACGCTTTTCCAAGTTGATAGAGACAACTTCTCCTCCTACAACCTTTTGAGCACAATCTCCAAATGTTTCATATGCTCCTCTTTAGTTTTGCTAAAGATGAGTATGTCATGTAGGTACATAACTAGAAACCTGCCAATGTAGTCCTTTAGCACTTCGTTCATTAACCTCATGAATGAGCTAGGGGTATTTGTAAGCCCAAATGGCATAACTCTTCACTCATACAACCCTTCGGTGGTCTTGAACATTATTTTCCATTAATCTTCGTCCTAGATCCTAATATGATGGAATCGAATTTCTAAATCCAACTTAGCGAAGTACCTAGATCCTCCTATAAATCCATCAAATCCTTAATCTTAGGTATGGGAAATCTTTATATGATTGTGACTCTATTGATAGCCCTAGAATCAGTAAAGATTCTTCACTTACCACCTTTCTTGGATGTTAATACCATTGGTAATACATAAGGGCTAATGTTTTTCTTTATCAATCCTCAGTCTAGCAACTTTTGCACTTATCTAGCCACTTCTTGCTTCTTCACTAGAGTGAGCTTGTAAGATGCCTCATTAGGTAATGAGGCCCCTAGGATAAAGTCAATCTAATGGATAATAGACCTTTTAGGAGGTAGTTTTTTAGGTGTTCCATCATTGATGATGTCTTTGAACTTACCAATCTAATTCTACACCTCCTTTTGTGATCTAAATTTAAGAAGTGGGTTGCTAACACAATATTTGGTGAATCAAAATACCTGCCATACCAATGTTCAAATTTTGGAAAATCTTGTAAAACTCAAAAGAGTTGTATGCAAACCAAAAGCCATCTTATTAATTGAAATTGAAAGAATATATATACAATGATGGAATATCAAAAGCCACTATAGCCATGAATTCAAAATGTTTATGTGGCTATAATAAAAACCAACAAAATTAAACTAAAACTATTCAAAACTAGGTGTTTAATTACCCAAAAAAAATTGAGTCATAACTTTTGACCTAGACGTCAAATTTTGAGCTAGGTGTTTAATTAACTAGTCATAACTAGGTTTTTAATTAAACAAGCCAGATGTTAAGGTTTCATCTTCAATTTCAATAGTCACATTATGGTTCAAGTCTAAGATACCCACTTTACATCTATCCACTAATCTCTTTAACTCAGAAGGATGTGACTTTAAATAATCAATAGTGGAAATTTGAACTTTTGACTCTTCACAAAATTGAATGAAATTGAAAGATGTCTTGTCTTTACCCATTTTTGAAGTGGATGTTTCTTGATCAGTATGCACTTTACTCGTAGAAGGACTGGAGTCATCTCTATGAGTATGACTAGAGGCTTGATTCCTCATCATTTGTCCATGGATAAATATTGTGTATGAAGTTTCATCAATGGTTGCGTAACACTCACCTTTTGATTCAGAATCTAATTCATATTCCAAAAATAAATTTCCAGAGCCACCATTTGAACAAGAATCAGGTTCTAAACATGGAGCCGCAATATTTAATTCATTAGTAGATAACAACTTTATCATACGAACAGTCTCTGGAAAATTCTCACTATCATGATCTATGGTCAAATGAAAGATGCACATATTTCCTTTTTTCGATGTTTCTTCGATTTTTAACCTAGGTTGTGAACCTATAAGTTACGAGAATCTACTTTCATTGCTTCTTCTTGCTGAGTTTTGGTAATTCCACTGATAAGATCTATTGAATCCAGGTAATTGCTTTTTCATCGCTACTAGTTCATTAGACAACTTTTGAATCATTTCTTCTGATGATGTGGTATTACTAGAACTCCCCTTAGTTTGAAGTTCTCATTTCCATTTTCTCACAGAAATTAAATCATCCTCACATTAAATAGATTTATTTTGTGCATCAGCCAAATCAGTGGGGCGTGCTCTTCTTAGATCATAATTGATATCTGGAGGCATAGCACTAATAAAGAAAGTTTTTAGATTACTAAGTGTGGGTCTATTAGTAGTAGGAATTCTGCTATTAATCTTATTAAAATTGGCAATGAGATCCCTCATGCTCATAGTTGGTTGCTTCTTAATTGAATTCAACTGTGTTAGAAAGGCATGTTCATCTTCTGTAGTTTTGAATCTAGCCTCAAATTCAGTTCTCATCTTGTCGCAATCAGTTATTGAGCCATCAGCTAAATGATAAAACTAGTCTGTTGCACTATCTGTAAGGGTTTCTACGAAGAATCTTATGGAAACATCTTCATGTCCCACCCCTAATATATGGGTAGCTGCAAAGAAGGCTTTAATGTGTTCATCTGTAGTGACTTTCTCATCACCTAAGAATTTAGGGAAATTCTTCCTTGAACTAGTTGGGAGTGGATGATAAGCATTTAGTGCTAACAACCCTATTGCCATGGCCCATGGAGCAGCCATGATTGTTCTAGTAGTATATGACAAAAAATTAACAACTAGAGGTGCAGTAACTCCGTGAAGTGCTAACACCTAACAAGTGGAATGTGAAGTGTTGTTGTCTTGATTTCTAATAGGGGAAGGGGGTCTACTCTAACTTTTACCTCCACCTTTTTGCTATGGAACTTCTAAAATAGGAAAGTCGAGCTCTGTTAGTTTATCAAAGGTGGAATCTTGCCCACCTTGTTCCTTGGTACTTCTAAGGAACCTAATTGTTCCCGAATGCTAGGTCTAGTTTAACTCTAAGATTATTGTCTTAATTGTCTTTTTGCTCTCTAGATTTCTCTCCTTTGAACAACTCTTTCAAAGGCTTTAGCTCTTCTTTCTTCCTCCTCTAATACCTGGCTAGCATTCTGATATTGTTCAATTTTCTTTCTGTGCCTCCAAACAAATGTGTTAAGGGATGAAATTATATCCTCTTGGTCATTTTGAAAACCAAGGTTATGTTGGAACACTGGGATTATGTTTTAATGAGGTAGTACCATTTTTCCTCATGACATAGGCTTTTTGATCAAGCGACTGTTCATCTCCCCAGCAGAGTCACCAAAAATCTGTTGGTAAATAGATTGTTCTTTAATATTATGACTCTTTATTACCCAATTAAGGACAATATTTGATCACAAACACTTGGAAAGCCTCTTGTGAATGATTTAGCTTTCCTCTAAATTGATAGGTAAAGCTCCCTAAAACAAATTTGAAATGAATTTTGTTTTCTTCCTAAACTACGTTGTGGTATGTTCTTAACCTGAGAACAGTAGAGGAATAACCAAGTTAGACATAAATTAAATCCAAATCAGGTAGATAATAACTTCTCCATACTGAAATAGATTCACATACCCACACATCTTATGAATCCATAAATCCATTTGCATAATCAACTGATGCTAAACCAAGTCAAACTCAAATCTGAATTACAACTGATGAATCGAGAAAAACTAATAGAATTCTTTCGTCAAATGGATTATAACAATACTTATTACATTCATTTGGATTCTAGAAAACAAGGGAAATGAAACTTTGTTCTTCTTAGTTCTTTGCAATACAGAAAGGAAATACTAACTAATCACAATATGTACTAGAATAGAAAATGATTTGAAATAAAATACCATTCAATTGTCTCTGCAACAAACAGTACTTCACAACAAAAATTTTGCCGACCCTTTATTAATCATTCAACTTCATACATATAGATTTTGAGAGATGACCATTGCAACATGAATTTTAATCAGTAGTGTACCGCTTGAGACACAACATCCTTTGTAGGAACACTTTCATCTGTCCTCTTTCTTTTTCTTTCTAAGGTGTCTTCAAGCTAGGACTTCGTACCAATCACCTTAGAAGCCATTCCAAGTGAATCTATGATGAACATTTTCTTCTTTACTAGAGTCATTGCTACTGTTGTTGTAGAGAAGGTGTTCTTTGGATCTTGAGAGAGGATCTGAAATGAACCTAAGACATTCTCTTCTTCTTGAGTTCTCTTTGCAGCTTCATTGGATTTAGTGGACTCACTACTGCTGCTCTTATCATCTCTAATCTCTACTATCTAGATGGGAGAACCAGTTGGCTTCAAAAGAGAAGCACCTGTTGATGGAGTAGGGCTATGATAAGGTGATGAAACTGGGGTAACACGGGGGGATGGAATTGGAGTAGCATGTGGAGATGGAGATGGAGTGGTGTGAGGAGGCGAGGGTGGAGTGATGGTTCCATCTTTCGGCTCTTCTGTTCCTTTTTCTTCAATACCAGCCTAAGCTCCAATCAATGGTAGAGAGCTTCCTTGGCAAGTTGGAGCTATTGAAATATTCTTCTCTAGGGGTTGGTCACCTCCTCCCACAGATTGAGCCGGCCCTTAAGTAGCCAAATTTGTAATACTGGGTGTGGCACTTTGAGAGGAAGTGGGAGTAGTAGCGGCTGGAGAAGCTTGAGTAGTCTTGCTCCTGCTCTGAAATTTATTCGCTATCCACTCAACCCATTTCCCAGCTCTCTTGATGATCCGGGCCATCATAACATCAATATCTTCTTCTATATTTACACACGGCTTGGAGCTGATTGGGATGTTTCTCAATTTGGTCAAATATGTATTACTATACATATTTTGCCCATCATCTTCTAGCCCTTCCACATCCAACTCAATGCCATAGGTCTTTATTTGATCTACTGTGAGTCTAGCAAAGGCACGGTCTTGGCTCTCTAGCTCATCTCTGCAATCCACCCAGTAATCTTCTATAGTAGTTACATGTTTGATGATGCTTCCAATTTGAAGCACATCTTTAGCATACCCATTTGGATCAAACATGGGCCTTACCACTTCATACTCCTCCAATCTGTATTTTTTTTTGAATGCTTTGAGTACGTTCTTTGCATCAGATCTGGATTCACAACTCAGCACATTTACTTGGATTGCTTGCCTAATGATCTCGTTGAGCATTATCATATCATCCAAATATCTAGGCACTTTCAGGGGAAATTTGTCAAACGCTGCAAGATGCAAATAAGAGAAAGATGAGAATTGAATAAAATAATAGCCAAACTGACTGATGACCGCCATAGCTTCTGGGTTGAACCTCTACTCTAGAAACCCTTGGAGTTCCCTGTAGATTCTCATAGTGAATGCATCATTAACTCGGATATCCTCCAGATAGCTATTCTGTAACTGCAAGCATGGATAAAACTCATAGCTCTTTACATTTTCAAAAAATTCTCTATTCTGGGAAGTCCCAACCACAATTTTAGGGAAGCCAACATATATATCAATAAAGATGACATATAAAACAAATTATAAAACTTAGCTGCACTAAGAGCCCTGCAAAGATGTTCACTAACTTCAAACACCTAGTTAACGTTCGGTGTGTCTGAGCAGATAATTTGCACCATAAAGAAGTATTATTCTATAAAATTGAGTGCTTCTACCTCACCTTTTAGTCAATGCAAGAGGACCAAAATATCCACAATTGTGGGCTTAAGATCCGTGCCAAATAGGGTTTTAGGGACCTTACTTTTTGCTCCCTTGGGCTTTTGGAACCAGGAGTTCATGATCTCCTTCTACCACACCATCTTCCTGAAGGAGAATTCAAACATGGCTCCTCTGATTGTTAGCTCAGAGAACTCCTCTCATTCTAAAATCCATAGACATTTCACCATCACTTGCCTATCAATTGAAATCAATACCATTTGATCAAGAAATAGGATCTGCTTGGTGTCAGGTTTGTAATGATTGATACATTCCACAATTAGCTCTAAAGTTTGTACTATGACAAGAAACCCAGCTACCTCCACCAGTCCACTTCCTCAGAGTTTCTCCATTATAGGGTGAATCAGCTTAGTTCTCAGCCTTCTTTGAAAATATTGCATATCAAAGAAACGTAATGAAGTATCAGAGATACTCTGCCATGTTGAATTGATTCCACCCAGCCCATCAAAACTAGAGAATCTTGATGCCATCTTGCCTGATATAGAATGATAGAAATTCAAAAATTGTGATAATGTAAAGGAACAAACCCTAAAATTTGAAGTTTTTCAGAAGCACTATTCAATATAATAGTATAATAGTAAGGCAGTAATTTGAAATTCTATTAGGTTCTTCTTTATATAACAACCCTTAATTTTCCTGTTAAATTCCACAATCCGTGCTGCACGAGCGAATTTAAGGATAAATCCATTGGATTAGTAAATATAAGGGTTCTAATAGATTTCTCCTTGTCATTTCACTATTTTTGTTGGCCCAACGATAACTCTCCTTTATTACTGACCTACCTTTCCATTTTTACCCAGTTTCGAAAAAATAAGAATGGAGTACTCCCTGGGGAAAATCTGCTTGGCTAGATTCTACTCAAAATATCCTTACAAATTTAACTAATTTTCTTCCATTTCTATCCCAAACACATCTAGTCATAAATTCAAACACTTACCATGCTTGCAGTAGCCATTTTTCATTAGATGCAAAAAATTGCTGTCAAGGGTAGAAAACTCGCAATGGAGAAGGCGATTTCCATTTTTCTACTTACACTTTTGTTTTTCCTTTTCTGCCTTAAGAACTTTACTATAAGCCTTTGGAAAACATAAAAAGGGCTTTGCAAGTGAAAAATGGTGTCCACTATTAACTTTACCCTTCTATGTAGGCCTTTTTGGAAAACTTAGTTCTTGGTTCGAAACCCACCAAAGGAGAAGCTATTTCTAAAGTTTTCGCCAATGCTTATTCTGATCATCCTGGTGAGTTCTGAGTGATTCCCACTATGAAAACATGATAATACTTGAATGATCCATCCATATTATGACTCACCTTTCCTTGTTTCAGCCTACAAATAGAATTTATAGATCTCTACAGAGTTTCACCTTCGAGGTGCAAAAACCCGCTAAGGAGAAGAAGAAACTTGATTTTTTGCCAATTCAATTTTCTTTATACTTGGATCAAATGAGCTGCAAGTAAATTCATCTGAGGTAGTATTTTTCAAGAATCTCCATCGAGTAATGATCTAGACTACCCACATGACTCAAAAATTAAAGGAATGCCCACCTGGGTATATAATGCGGGAAAAGAAAAAAAAATGGAAACCCAATGGAGAAACTTAACACTTGAGGAAGGAAGAACTGACTCAACCAGCCTAAACACAATATGAGTTAAATATGCCAGTTTGAAAAATTGGACTATGTTAGAAAGTGGGGCAATAGCTAGCTTTGATTGGGGACTTGTGTAGAGTATACCCAAGTGAGGAACTCAAAATCTCTGGTTTTGCAAAAGGATATAAAAGGTGGCAACACAACAAAAACTAAAAGAAAAAGAAAAAGGGAACAAGGAAAAGAGAACAAAAAGGAAAAGGCTAACTAAGGCACACATAGGACACTAGATTTAACTATAGTACACTATAGGGGTTACCTATTTTCAATTTGAAACTTGATAGAGCTTCAAATCCTGACCGTTGTAAGTCAGGGGGAGTACTTCACCATCCTCATAAGCCAATTTGAAAGAGTTATTCTCAAATGTTTGGTGAATTCTAAATGGACCTTTCCACAGAGTATCAAACTTCTTATGCATCCCTTTCGAAGCCTTTCTTTTGTCCCAAAGTAGCACACTGTCTCCCACCATGAATTTTTGTGGTCTTGTTCTCTTATCAAATAGTTCTTTTACTCATATCTGATGCTGTGTAATATGGTCTACAATTTCTCTCCTTTCTTCTTCAAGTTTGTTCAGATATAAGATCCTCTTCTCTAGACCATCTTTATAGACATCATCCTCAATTATTGTTTTGAGCTTACTCGCTGCTAACTCTAGAGGTAGAGGCAGATTGGCTTCAGTTCCATAAACCAATTCAAAAGGGGAAATACTGATTGCCCTTTTGGGTGTCACTCTGTCTACCTAGACTGCCTCATGAAGTTTCTTGTGCCAGGTCTTTTGATTATCTAAAACTAGTGTCTTTACAATATTAATTAAGTTCTTATTACTAGATTCTTCTTGGCCATTCCCTTGAGGGAAATAATCAGATGAATGACCAATAGTGATCTCATATTGAAAACAAAAATCAATAATTTCAATTGAAGAAAAGTAAGACGTGTTATCCATCACTAGTTTGATAGGAACACCAAACTTGACCAAAATGTTCTCTTTTATGAATCCACACACCACCTTGGAAGTAGTCTTCTTTGTAGCTTTAGCTTCTACCCACTTAGTGAAGTAGTTGATTGTTGTTATTATATATTGATGACCAACATTGGATGTTGGATTAATAGGACCAATAAAATCAAGGCCCCATTGTTGAAAAGGCCCTTCTATGATAATAGGTCTCAATAGTAGGGCAGCCAGTTGGGGACATCCAGAGAATAGTTTGCACCTTTCACACTTTGCTACCCAAGCATATGCATCTTTAAACATCCCAGGATAGTAATAACATTGCCTTAGTATTTTAAATGTTGTGATTGAGGAAGAGAAATTTCCACCACAAGCTTCATGATGAAATGTCTTCAATAGCTTTTCTTGCTACTGCTTATCTACACACCTAATGAAAGTGCCATCAATAGATTTTTTGAAAAGCTTACCATCCCAGATCACATATTTAGCTACTTTCAGTTTAAGGTCTCTTCTTTGCTTTACATTTAGGCCCTCTAGACATTCACCATAAGTTAAAAAGTAAATGATGTATTTAAACCATGGATCGTGGAGACTTACAGCTAACACCAATTTTTTCTCACCTAGTTCTTTTGACTCTCCAGTGATTTTGTTCTTTGCAATTGCCTTACATAAATCATTCCCTCTTATCAACTTTGTAGGTTTAATCTCAATATTGTATTCCTATATCTTTGCTACCCACACTCCTCTGACATTGCAACCTACTTCTTGTTGTGTTAGTACACTTTTTACTACTATGTCTGGGACAAAGATGACAGAGTGTGAATGTAAGATATAAAACCAAAAATTCTTAAGTGCTCTGACTACTGCATAAGCATGCTTCTCAATTTGTGAATATTTTAGTTCATGATTTTTCAAAGGTATGCTCATAAAAGCTATAGGAGCTTTTACCCCTTCATCATTACCTTGCATTAATATTGCAGATAAATATGCTCCAAAGCATAACAATAAATAAAGAAATCTCGTTTATAATTTGGATGACTCAAAACTAGGGTATGGGCAATAACAGTCTTTATATCTTGAAAAGCTTTCTTTCCTGCCTCATTCCATTTAAATTTTGAAATTCCTTTCATCGTGTCTACTCTATGTTTAGTAGTTTCTGCGAAATCAGGCACAAATCTTCTGAGAAAATTTACTTGTCCAAAAAAAGACTTAATCCTTGCTTTGTTTGAGGGTAGACTTAATCTCTGAATAGACTCTACTCTTTCAGGGTCAATTCTAATGTCTTCCTGGGACATTATATGACCCCAAAGCTTTCCTTCTATCACACATAAAACTGACTTCTTTGGGTTAAGAGATATTCCCTGCTCTCTGCAGCTTTGTAGTACTTTCCTTAAATCTTTCATATGATCTTTTCTTTTTCTTGAGAACACGGTGAGGTCATCTAGATATAGGACTATGATTCGGTCTTTCAAATCAGCGAATGTCTTACTCATGCACCTTTGGAATGTAGCACCAGCGTTAATAAGCCCAAAAGGCATTCTGTGATATGAAAATGTACCCCAAGGGGTAGTGAATGTTGTCTTATGTTGATCTTTCTCTTCTACTTCAACTTGATTGTAACCTGAGAATCCATCTAGCATAGACATCAATTAGATCTTGCTACCATTTGCAATAAGTAATCCATATTGGGGAGAGCGAAGTTATCTTTTAGAGATGCCTGGTTCAAATTGTAAAAATCAACATAGATCCTTATCTCTCCATTCTTCTTTCTGATGGGTACTATATTGGCTACCTAGGTGGAGTGGTGAATGGGATAAATTATCCTCACCTTTAGCATCTTATCTACCTCCCAAAAAGTGGCATTTGCAACCTTAGGATTATAATTCCTCTATTTTTGCTGGAAAGGGATTGCATCAATTTTAAGAAGAATTTGATGTTTTACCTTCCCATCTCTATAGCTTTTCAAATCTTCATAACTCCAAGAAAAAACATCTCTATACTCCATAAATAGATTCTTTGTGGCCTATTTTTCTTCAGGTGAACAACACTTCCTAATGTTAATCAATTTGTGATCATGAATGTGTCCAATGTTGACTCCTTCATATTCACCTGTGGTAGGTCCCTTTTCCACTCTCTTTTGCTTTATGTAAGCACCATGTCTATTAAGCATTTTTTTTAAAGCCACAAAATATGGAGGAATGGTATTACCTTTCAGCAAAACTTCTCCGTTTTGACCCTATTTCTCAATTGCATTACAGCTTTCATGATCACCTCCACTGGACTCATGTTCAAAATTAGACTTGTCATTCTCTAAAAACATCTACAAACTCTTGTCATCACTGAAGACTTGTCAAGATTCTGTGTTCTCTAGGACAGTAGATCGATATACAATTTTGATCTAGTACTTCTTGTCTTTGAAATCTAGATGAGGGAGCAATAAAGAGGCAAAAACTCTAAGGAGACAGCTTCTATATTCATCTCCCTTGGAATTGCTTCAATAGAAAAAGCATCCAGACCTTCGATCTCATCCCAGACTCTATTCCTATAAATTTTAAGCTTATGGTTTTTAACAGAATAGTGCCCTTTTACTTGCTTTATAATAAGCTCAGCATCACCTTGAGCTTTTAAAATCTTTATCCCTCTTTCCTTTGCTGACATTATTCCTAGTAATAAAGCCTCATATTCTGTAGTATTATTAGTATTCCCAAATTCCAATTTGAAAGCCATAGGTTCAGGTTCTCCTTCTAGGGATATCAATACTACACCTGCTCCAGATCCTGAAGAGGCACAACTTCCATCAAATTCAAGCATCCATATGCCTGGTACATCTTTGTTTTCATTGGGAATTTCATCACCTAGATTTTCATCTATTTGTTCATTCATACCTTCTTAGTAAACAACATATAGTTGCTGAATTCTAGTTCTTGATATAGAATTTGAGCTTTAGGATCATCTGATTTCAAAACTATGAACTTTTCTTTTTCTTCAGGTTCTAATTTCACCTTCTTATTCCCAATAGGTATCACTGCTTGAGACCAATATAGTTTTATTTCTCCTCCCAAGTCTTGACAAAAACTTCTACTTAATAGAAGTCCATAGCTTGGTGGAATATCGGGGACTAGGATAGTCAATAGGAGTTTCTTTTTTGGATGTGAAGCGAAGGCTACTTGAGCGTCTTTGATCTGTCCAAGTAAAGGAACTTGTTTGGAATCCATAGAATAACATCTCCCATACACTTTAGTAAGATTTAGTCCCAAGGCTTTAGCTATAGAATATGGCATAACATTATCTGATGCACCTAAATCTATTATGCAATTGCTAAGTTTACATTCATTGATGTACAATGAAACATAAAAAGGTCCAGGCTTCTATCTAGGGAAGGTTGCTAAAATAGTAGAATCTTCTTGATTAAACAAGCTAGATGTTAAGGTTTCATCTTCAATTTCAATAGTCACATTATTGTTAAAGTCTGAGATACCCCCTTTACATCTATCCACTAATCTCTTTAATTAAGAAGGATGTGACTTTAAATAATCAATAGTGGAAATTTAAACTTTTGACTCTTCACAAAATTGAATGAAATTGAAAGATGTCTTGTCTTTACCCATTTGTGAAGTGGATGTTTCTTGATCAGTATGCACTTTACTCGTAGAAGGACTGGAGTCATCTATGTGAGTATGACTAGAGGCTTGATTCCTCATCCTTTGTCTAGGGGTAAGTACTATGTATGAAGTTCCATCAATGGTTGCATAACATTCACCTTTTGATTTAGAATCCGATTCATATTCCAAAAATAAATTTCCAAAGCCGCCATTTGAATAAGAATCAGGTTTTGAACACGGAGCTGCAATATTTAATTCATTAGTAGATAACAACTGCATCATACAAAGAGTCTCTGTACAATTCTCTTTGTCATGATCTGTGGTCAAATGAAAGACACAAATATTTCCTTTTTTTCGGTGCTGCTTCAATTTGTAACCTAGGTTGTGAACCTGTAATTTGTAGGAACCTACTTTCATTGCTTCTTCCTGGTGAGTTTTGGTAATTTCACTGATAAGAGCTATTGAATCCGGGTAATTTATTTTTCATCACTACTAGTTCATTAGACAACTTCTGAATCATCTCTTCTGATGATGTGGTATTAGTAGAACTCCCCTTAGTTTACAGTTCTCATTTCCATTTTACTGTGGAAATTAAATCATCCTCACATTCAATAGCTTTCTTCTGTGCATCAGCCAGATCGGTGGGGCGTGCTCTTCTTAGATCATTATTGATATTTGGAGGCATAACACTAATAAAGAAAGTTTTTAGATTGCTAGGTGTGGGTCTATTAGCAGTAGGAATTTTGCTATTAATCTTATTGAAATTGGCAATGAAATCCCTCATGCTCATAGTTAGTTTCTTCTTAATTGAAGTCAACTGTGTTAGCAAGGCATGTTCATCTTCCATAGTTTTGAATCTAGCCTCAAATTCAGTTCTCATTGTGTCCCAATCAGTTATTGAGCCATCAGCTAAATGATAAAACCAATCTGTTGCACTATCTGTAAGGGTTTCTACGAACAATCTTACAACAACATCTTCATGTCCCACCCCTAATATATGGGTAGCCGCAAAGAAGGCTTTAATGTGTTCATTTGTAGTGACTTTCCCATCACCTAAAAATTTAGGGAAATTCTTCCTTGAACTAGCTCAAAGTGGATGATAAGCATTTAATGCTAACCGCCCTATTGTCGTGGCTCATGGAGCAGCCATGATTGTTCTAGTAGTATATGAAAGAAAATTAACAACGAGAGGTGTAGTAACTCTGTGAAGTGCCAACACCTGACAAGTGGAATGCAAAGTGTTGGTGTCCTGATTTCTAACAGGGGAAGGGGGTCTACTCCAACTTTTACCTTCACCTTTCCACTTTGGAACTTCGAAAATAGGAAAGCTAAGCTCTGTTAGTTTATCAAAGGTGGAATCTTGTCCATCCTATTCCTTGGTACTTCTAAGGAACCTAAAAATTTCTAGGATGCTAGGTCTAGTTTAACTCTAATCTTATTGTCTTAATTGTCTTTTTGCTCTTCGGATTTATCTCCTTTCAAACTCTTTCAAAGGCTTCAGCTCTTCTTTCTTCCTCCTCTAATACCTGGCTAGCATTCCAATAATGTTCAGTGTTCCTTCTGTGCCTCCAAAAAAATGTGTTAAGGGATGAAATTATATCCTCTTGGTCATCTTGAAAACCAATATTAGGTTGGAGCACTAGGATTATGTTTTCATGAGGTAGTACCATTTTTCCTCATGACATAGGCTTTTTGATCAAGCAACTATTCGTCTCCCCAGTAGAGTTGCCAAAAATTTGTTGGTAAATATATTGTTCTTTTATATTATTACTGTTCATTACCCAATGAAGAACAATATCTGATCACAAACACTTGGAAAGCCTCTTGTGAATATTTTAGCTTTCCTCTGAATTGATAGGTACAGCTCCCTAAAACAAATTTCCAATGAATTTTGTTTTCTTCTTAAACTACTTTGTGGTATGTTCCTAACCTGAGAATAGTATAGGAATAACCAAGTTAGACCTAAATTAAATCCAACTTAGGTAGATAATAACTTCTCCATATTGAAATAGATTCACGTATGCACACATCTTATTAATCCATAAAGCCATTCGCATAATCAACTAATGCTAAACCAAGTCAAACTCAAATTTGAATTACAACTGATGAATTGGGAAAATCTAATAGAATCCTTTCGTCAAATGAATTATAACAATACTTATTACTTTCATTTGGATTCTGGTAAACAAGGGAAATGAAACTTTTTTCTTCCTTAGTTCTCTACGATACAAAAAGGAAATACTAACTAATCACAATATGTATTGGAACAAAAAATGATTTGAAATAAAATACCATTCAATTGTCTCTGCAACAAATAGTACTTCAGACCAAAAAAAAATTTGACCCTTTATTAATCATTCAACTCCATACATATAGATTTTGATGGATGACCGTTACAACAGAAATTTTAATCGGTTCATCTTCTCAGGAGACAAATGGCAAGATGTCAATTTTTCATATTACAAAATTTACAAAATTAGTACAAGTTGCAAAAGAAATTGAAAGGAGGCATCATCAAATCATTTAGACTTCTTCCCCTTTTCAACTTTCGCCCTATATGCCTTAGTGGCAACTATAATGGGAACTAATTCCTCCTGACTAGGCATGTGTACATTAGTGAATCTTAAGAGCCATTTTGAATGTTCTCAAGCCAATTCTTTCATAGAATTTAGGTGTCCTATCAATTCTTCAGCAGCTACATGTATGCATCCACCTAGTGTCTGTAGCTCCGTTACTCTATTTTGAATGCTTGAAGCCATTCCTGATAGCTTACTTAAATACATGGAGAAGTTGTTCTTCATTATCTCCACTCCAATAAGGGCTTTCCCTTGACCGCTAGTTTGTGAATCAGTTTGTAATCCTTTCATTAATTCAAATGCCCTATCTTGAGTTTTCTTCACTTTATCTTCAATTTCCTTGAGTCCTTTTTTAGCTTCTTGAATCATCTCTAGCTTGAATTGCATACCTTGGAGCCATTCAAATAGGGGTTCATTTCCTTTTTTCAAAATTTTTATTTCAACTGCCTCCTTTGCCTTCATTTGGATAATCATTTTCAGGAGAGAAATACACTCATCACATCTAGCTTTCTCCATGATCAAAGTGTGTTGATTAGACAAGATATTATCTTTCTTAGTCTCTAATTGAAGGATAACATTCCCAATTTGACCAATCAGAGCAACTCCATCTGCATTGAGTTTATCAATCCACTCTTTCCCAATCTTACCAAAATGTCTATCTTTCTAGAGCTATGAGATGAAAGCTTACACTTCCTCTACTATAGGATTTTCAGTAGCAAGCACACCAGTAATGGTTTCCAATGGAACAACTAGCTACTTGGCGAATCTTTTGAGTTCTTCTATCTCAACTTTCATCTTAATCTTTGATAATTTGAAGTTTTCTAACTGACCTTCTATTATCTCATTGCCTGATCTCCATTAGCCAAATTTTGTATCATGTTTGACCTCTCTAAGATCTATTGAATGCAAAGTGAAACCTTTAGGAGTCATCTCCTCAATCCACCCTACTTTATTTGGTTTTGCAATCTCCATAGTCAAATGTCTGGTTTCTAGATCTTGCCCAAGTATGGACAAAGTTTTCTGCTTCTTAGCTTTTACTATGGCTGATCCATAGTGTATCGCTTGAGACACAACAACCTTTGTAGGAACACTTTCATCTTTCCTCTTTCTTTTTCTTTCTAAGGTGTCTTCAAGCCAGGACTCTATACCAATCACCTTAGAAGCCATTCCAAGTGACTCTATGCTAAACATTTTCTTCTTTACTAGAGTCATTGCTATTGTTGTTGCAGAGAAGGGGTTCTTTGGATCTTGAGAGAGGAGCCGAGATGAACTTGAGACATTCTCTTCTTCTTGAGTTCTTTGTGCAGCTTCATTGAATTCAGTGGACTTGCTGCTGCTACACTTATCATCTCCAATCTCTACTATCTAGATGGGAGAACCAGTTGGCTTCAAAAGAGAAGCACCTACTGATGGAGTAGGGCTATGATGAGGTGATGAAATTGGGGTAACACAGGGGGATGGAATTGGAGTAGCATGTGGAGATGGAGTTGGAGTGGTGTAAGGAGGCAAGGGTGGAGTGGTGGTTCCATCTTTTAGCTCTTCTGTCCCCTTTTCTTCAGTACCAACCTGAGCTCCAATCACTGGTAGAGAACCTCCTTGGCAAGTTGGAGCTATTGAAATATTCTTCTCTAGGGGTTGATCACCTCCTCCCACAAATTGAGCTGGCCCTTGAGTAGTTGAATATGTAACAATGGGTGTGGCGCTTTGAGAGGAAGTGGGAGTAGCAGCGGCTGGAGAAGCTTGAGTAGTCTTGCTCCTACTCTGGCTTTTTTTTGCTGTCCACTCAACCCATTTCCTGATTCTCTTGATGATCCAGGCCATCATAACATCATATCTTCTTCTATATTTACACACGGTTCAGAGATGATTGGGATGTTTCTCAATTTGGTCAAATATGTATTACTATACATATTTTGCCCATCATCTTCTGGCCCTTCCACATCCAACTCAATGCCATAGGTCTTTATTTGATCTACTATAAGTCTAGAAAAGGCACAGTCTTGGCTCTCTAGCTCATCTCTACAATCAACCCAGTAATCTTCTATAGTAGTTACATGTTTGATGACGCTTCCAATTTGAAGCACAACTCTAGCATACCCATTTGGATCAAACATGGGCCTTATCACTTCATACTCCTCCAGTCTTTATTTGTTTTCGAATACTTTGAGTATGTTCTTTGCATCAGATCTGGATTCACAACTATAAGCTCCAACTTTTATGGGGAATTCATACCCCTTCTTTCTCAAACTGGCGCTCAGCACGTTTACTTGGATTGCTTGCCTAATGATCTCGATGAGCACAGTCATATCATCCGGATATCTAGGCAGCTTCAAGAGAAATCTGTTAAAAATTGCAAGATGCAAATAAGAGAAAGATGAGAATTGAATAAAATAATAGCCAAACTGGCTGATGACTGCCATTGCTTCTAGGTTGAACCTCTGCTCTGGACACCCTTGGAGTTTCTTGCAGATTCTCATAGTGAATGCATCATTAACTCGGATATACTTTGCATAGCTATTCTATAACTGCAAGCATGAATAAAACTCATAGCTCTTTACATTTTTGGGAAAATTCTCTATTCTGGGAAGTCCCGACCACAATTGTAGGGAAGCCAAAATATATATCAAGAAAGATGACATATAAAATGAATTATAAAACTTAGCTACGTTGAGATCCCTAGAAAGATGTTCACTAACTTCAAACACCTAGTCAATGTACTGTGTGTCTGAGCAGATAATTTGCACCATAAAGAACTATTGTTCTATAAAATTGAGTGCTTCTACCTCACCTTTTAGTTGATGCAAGAGGACCAAAATATCCACAATTTTGGGCTTAAGATCCATGCCAAACAGGGTTTTAGGGACCTTACTTTTTGCTCCCTTGGGCTTTTGGAACCAAGAGTTCATGATCTCCTTCTGCCACACCATCTTCCTCAGGGAGAATTTAGACATGGCTCCTTTCATTTTTAGCTCAGAGAACTCCTCTCATTCTGAAATCCACAAACAGTTCACCATCACTTGCCTATCAATTGAAATCAATACCGTTTGATCAGGGAATAGGATCTTCTTGGTGTCCAGGTTGTAATGATTGATACATTCCACAATTAGCTCCAAAGTTTGTACTGCGACAGGAAACCTGGCTGCCTCCACCAATCCACTTCCTCAGAGTTTTTCCATTATAGGGTGAATCAACTCAGTTCTCAGCCTTCTCTGAAAATCTTGCATATCAAAGAAACGTAATGAAGTATCAGAGATACTCTGCCATGTTGACTTGATTCCACCCAACCAATCAAAACCAGACAATCTCGATGCCATCTTGCCTGATATAGAATGATAGAAATTCAAAAATTGTGATAATGTAAAGGAACAAACCCTAAAATTTGATTTTTTTTGGAAGCACTATTCAATATAACAGTATAACAGTAAGGCCATGATTTGAAATTCTATTAGGTTTTTCTTTATATAACAACCCTTAATCTACCCGTTAAATTCCACAATATGTGCCACACGAGTGAATTTAAGGATAAATTTGTTGGATTAGTAAATATAATGGTTCTAATGTATTTCTCCTTGTCATTTCACTGTTTCTATTGGCCCAACATTAACTCTCCTTTATTACTGACTTACCTTTTCATTTTCACCCAGTTTTGGGAAAACAAGAATGGAGTACTCCCTGGGGAAAAATCCGCTTGGCTAGATTGCACTGAAAACATCCTTACAACTTTAACTAATTTGCTTTTATTTTTGTCCCAAACACATCTCGTGATCAATTCAAACACTTACCATGCTTGCAGTAGCCATTTTTCATTGGATGCAAAAAATTGTTGTCGAGGGTAGAAAACTCGCAATGGAGAAGGTGATTTCCATTTTTTTGCATACGCTTTTGTTTTACCTTTTATGCCTTAAGAACTTTACTATAAGCCTTCAAAAAGCATAAAAAGGGCTTCGCAAGCGAAAAATGGGGTCCACTAGTAACTTTACACTTCTATTTACTCCTTTTTGGAAAACTTAGTTCTTGGTTCGAAACCCACCAAAGGAGAAGCTATTTCTGAGTTTTTTTACTGATGCTTATTCTGATCATCCTGGTGAGTTCTGAGTGATTCCCACTATGTAAACATGATAATACTTGAATGATCCATCCATATTATGACTCGCCTTTCCTTGTTTCAGCCTACAAATAGCATTTATAGATCTTTGCAAAGTTTCACCTTCGGGGTGCGAAAACCCGCTAAGGAGAAGAAGAAACTTGATTTTATACCAATTCAACTTTCTTTATACTTGGATCAAATGAGCTACAAGTAAATTCATCTAAGGTAGCATTTTTTAAGAATCTCCATCAAGTAAGGATCTCGACTACCCACATGACTCAAAACTATAAGAAACGCCCACCCAGCTATATAATGCGAGAAAAGGGGAAAAAATTTGGAAACTCGATGGAGAAACTTAACACGTGAGGAAGGAAGAACCGACTTGACCGGCCTAAACACAATATAAGTTAAATCCTCCACTTTGAAAAATTGGACTATGTTAGAAAGTGGGGCAACACAATACGCTAGGAGTCTTTGATTTTTGTTCTTCATCCTCCATCAGTGACTATATCTTGCATGTCCTACCATCCTTCTTAAAATAAATAGTATTCTCCTTCCCATAATTAATGAAACCTCTATCATATTGCTATGGTCTTCCCAATAGAAGATGGAATGCATCCATAGGAAGATATCACAAATCAACTTATCCTTGTATCCACTAGTAGATAACTCTACCCATGCTAGTTCATTCATTAGGACACTTTGCCTTTGTTTAACCATGTCATTTTGGTGTAGGGTATCTTATCAAGTTTGAGCTTATTCATTGCCTCTTCAAAGATTATGTTATCTATGGACCTTGAACCCACAATAACCTTGCACACTTTACTAAGGATCTTGCACCATATTCTGAATAAGGCTCTCGTTTGCTTCAGCTCCTCCTTCACAAGTTTTCTAATCAAAACCCTCCTAAAAATTAGGTTCTCCCTCATTTTTAACTCAATGTGATTGATCTTAGGTGACTTGACACTTGATGTGTCTTCTTGAGCACATCCAACCCTTTTCTCATTATTAGAAGAGGATGCCTTCTTGGGATACCTATAAGTAGGATGATCCAACTATCCAAAACTATAGCATTTCATGTTACCAAAATAAAAGTTACATCTACATGAACCCCTTCCTTTGTTATAACCTCCTTGACATCCTCTGCCTCTTCCATGGGCTCCTCTTGGAGTGGTTTCACTCCCATGCTCTGGAGCTTTGGAATCCCCTTGGTTCCTTGATTAAATTCCTCTACCTTAGTAGCCACTTGTTTGATCCCTTCCTCTACCTCTACCTTTAGAGTACTAATCATGCTTTCTTTTATTCTTTTCTTCAATCTTCATAGCCAATTGATAGCACTGATGCACTATTTTAGGGCTAAGAAGAGTCATCTCTTCTTGAATGTTCCATCTTAGGCCACTAAGGTATCTAACTACCTTTAGGTTTTCATGCTCTGCCACATGTGATCACATATAAAGATTTTGAAACTTCTCAGTGTAGGAACTTACATCAAGATCCCTTTGCTTTAGATTATGCCTCTTTGGTTGCAATTGAATTTCATAATCTTTTGACATATATGCTTCTCTCACCTTAAGAACCATACCTTTTCATGATATGATAGGTTTCTTTCCTTCTTTTTCCCTCTCTACCTAAAGGAATTTCTACCATGTCAAAGTAGAGCCTCTCAATCTTGATTTTTCCACATTAGCCTTTTGAGCCTTTGTGATGCCATTACACTCAAAATGGTTTTCCATCCCTTCTATCCAATCCATGACTAAATCTACCTCCATCTTTCCACTAAATAATGGAATGCCCTTAAGTACCTTCCCACTCATAGCCTTCAATGGCTTCAAGAAAGCCTCCTCTATGAGAATAGGGTTTGGTATAGGAAGCTAATCCTCTACAACAACTTCTAGTTGTTTCCCATCAAGCTTTTCCTTGACTTCATTAGTCTTTTCTTCCACTTGATCTAACTTATCCTCTAGTTGGGCTAATCTCTCTCTGAGAGACATTTTTTCTTCTTCTTGCTCATTCATATTCTTTTCCAATTATGCATTGGTCACTATTGTGGTTTCTTCTACTAATTCTTTAGTATGAAACATCTATCCACAAGCCAAATCTTTTGTGGCTCTGATACCACTCTGATAGGGAGGTTAGATGAATCACTCACTGATTCATGCTCTTGGTCTTCTACAAGACCCTAAGGGTGTCTCTTTCAACCCACTTTCTACCTTTAGGAACTTAACTACTTAAGGATCCCCTAGTTTCCCTAGCCAACCCAACTACCAATAAAAATTCCTCAATCCATGCAGAACTTGATAATTTGCCCCTTTTCATTCTAATCCTTACAAAAATAGAAAGGCTCTCATCCTCCAAATCCTAAACCATACCTTGTAGAGGCATGGAGGTATCCAAAAACACTTCAACTCAACCAATTAGGTGAGTTAGAAGTCCTATCAAGTCCATCTTCCCACCTAATTTCCTCTTTTCTACACAATTAGACCTAATAGGCTAGTAGCCCCAATTAGGTCTCCTATAGTGAGAAAATAGGGTTTTTCTTCTATGCCTTCCAAAGGAACTCTACAAAGAAAATTTGGATTCTTGGTTCATTTTCCATCCCCTTGGATATTTTTGGGGTCTTGGGGTCATACCCTTCCATTCATTACCCTAACCCAAATTCGATGGAAATTGGACTTTCTCGGCTTAACTGGATGCCTCCACAAACAAGATTTTTTTGGATTTGTTATTGGATTGTTATGAATCTCTATCCTTAATGGGATGATGGTAAGACTTCCTTCTTCCATGTCCAAAAGAAACTTTAACTCTCACTTTCCTTCTCTACAAGATGTGTTGGTTTCTATATGGTCTTCCCTAGTAGGGGTCACCACAAGCTTGCCTAGGGAAAGACCTTAAAAATAGGTTCTTTGTATTTGAGGGATCTTTCTCCTGTACACATGATGTGCATGGATACTACTCACTATTCCCAAGATTTTGTACAAATTGAATGGTGCTAAAGTGAGTTAGAGCTCCATCTTCAAGAAATTTGTGGACAAAACCAGTGATAGTATGGAATCAAAGTAATTTCACAAAAGGAAATAAAAATAATAGTAAATCCTATCCATCAAAACACAAATTTAAGAAAACATGAAAACCAAAAGGTGCTCAAGTGACAATATGGATATTTCACACCTAACTAACTACTGTCATCCTACTATCATACAAAACTAACAATATGGATCTTTCACACCTAACCTAACTATTTTGTGTTTCAGGATCCCTGTAAAACCTATTTTACTTAATCAAAAACTACTATCATACAAAACTAACAAAATATTCACAAAATGCTTTAGTATGTTTTTTGCAAAAACACACCATCTATATAATGGACTCCCAACCCTATTCATAGGTTTTCTCTAGCCTCATATAGGGTGGCTGGGTGGTTAAAGACTCCTTATAACTCCTCTCTAATGATTCGCAACTATTTTCCAAAAATTTGCTCAAGCAACTTTTTAAAGTTGAAAAGTTGCATAATGCAACTTTTACATCTTTTTGCAACTTTTCACCAATTTGGTCAAATGAGCTTCCTATCTTCTCAAACTTAACCACAAACCTCAACTATGGTAAAAACCTCATCCTACCTCTTCCTAGACCCTATTTACCTTGTGATGATGTAATCACCATGCCTTATGTCAATCTAAGGACTTTACAACACCCTAGCCCTTAATTGCACCTAGAAAAAAGACCCTAAGAACCTATGAATAAAACTGTCCAATGTACTCCAACTATGGTCAACATGACCTTATCATCCACATCCAAAAATTCCCTAAGGTTCACACTTTACACAACAAAAATATGAAACTTAGAATACTTAGGCAATCCTTAGGTGCTCCTACACTAGATAAATAGTTTTAAATGGCATTGGTTAAATAGGATAAGGTCTATATAAGCCTCTAATGGTCAAATTCAATTAGAGCTTACACTTGTGAAGGAGTTTTTGGCTAGATAATATAATAAGAATACCAATTTTTCTATATTTTTTGTGTAAGTGAAAATCATTGTATTTGATGAAGGGTACTCCCCTTAATACCACAAGAACATGATATAAACAAACAAATAACAATAATTTGTGAGAAAAAAAAGGGCTTCTTATTATTATCAAAAATGCAAAATTATAAAATTTGAAGTACAATACGCAAACCCACATGGGTGACTTCCTTACAATAATTTGCAACATCGAGCTATGAACTATCACTAAGAGTTGTCCTAGACAATGTATGGGCATTCCTGAAATAGACATTTTTACATTGCCTAAGAATTTTCTAGATATCAAACTCTAACCCTTAAGACTGACTAACTCTAAAATTACACATAGATTTGGCCTGATACACCTTTGACACTTATTTTGGAAATTTTGGTCGGCCCAACTTTAGAAGACTATAACTTTTGAATCATTGCTCCAACTGGCTATTATAACCACTTTTTGGAGTCCTCAACTTTTGATCTTTAGGAACCAACTTGTACAAGTTGCAGTCGACCCCATTTTGAAGCCCATCCGACACCTTTAAGGTCTTCAATGGTGACCCAAAAAAAATTTATACCAAAAATCCACAATTAATCTATGAATACTCATGATATGGTATTGAGCCTCAACTAGTAGGATGATATATCCAAGATGAACATCTACCTCTAAAATTAGGACATTCTAAGCTTGTATGATTGACTTACTAAACAACAAGCCTCTAGAAACGACTTTGCACTGAGACAACCCTTATTCAAGAAACAAAAAGGAAACATTTTTGGGTGATGCAAGATTACTCTTACACTTAGGATGCTCTTGCATTAGTATTTTTTTATTGGATTAGATAGGGGTGAATTAAAGAGAGTTTGGTTTTGGTTTGCTTTCATTTGGTGATATTTTGTTCAAGTTATAATCCATTTTGTGTAGATAGTGTTGAAACCCTCATTTTGGCCAAGGTTTGGAGTTTTGATGCCTCTAGTTTGAACTTTCACCATTGTGTTTCACTGGATCTTGGTGTAATTCAATTAGGAGAAATGTAAAATAACATTCCAATACAATTTTTCATAAAAACCCATTTTTCAATTTTTACAATCACCCCTAGTCGAGTGTCTCTATGTGATAGACCTGTGATTAACAATAAAGGACTTAACACTTGAACCAATGAGTTGATCAAAGAAATAAATTTATTGTTTGGGTGATTTTCATTTTCATCAATCTAGTTAGACCCTTGGATCTATTTTTCTAATCCACAAAGGATTAGTTGTAGTTCAAACCACCCTAATTGAGCCTAATTGCTCAAATTGGGCTAATTTGGGTTTAGCATACCAAAAGATCTACATTTATTTTGAGACTTTGTAATCATGTCAACCTTCGAAGTGGATGTCTTTATATATGATTTTTTTTGAGGTTCATTCTTAATTTTTTGTAAATTAAGTCCAAAATATTGATTAGGTCGACCTAATTGTATTAGGTCTCTCTAACTAAGCCAATAAGGACCTTATCCTATCAATCGGTCTTTAGAGTTTACTTCGATGTTTGATTTGTGTCATTTTAGGCTCAATAATGATGTTTTGATCCACTCACTTGTCTTGAGAAAATAAATTGGTCTTTGCACCAAGTTTGAAGGATTAATTGATATGCATGGACATATGGACCTTGTCACACAAATTCATGACTTTTCATCAGTCCTAACATTGAAGTATTGAACGATAGTAGACCTAGACTATCTAAGGTTCTCCTTGTGATTGTTTTCAACTCAAAACCTTAAAATTTGTGTGGGTAGTGATTTGAATCCAATTGCCCTATTATACTGTACATAATTTATGTTGTAGGATCAATTATGGTCAATGTTGATTACTTAATTGACATTTCTTTTCCATTAGATGTTATTTTCATCAATTCCAAGAGGTAGGTTGTTGGCATAATTGATTTTTTATTTTCTTTAAGAGATATTACAACATATGTTTTATGATTGTTTGGTTAGTTATTGTATTGTTATTGATGTCAACTTGAAAGTTGAAGAGTACTAGTTATCAAAAGTAGTTATGTTTAGATTGTGTAGAGTACAAATTAAGTTTGGCTTATTTGTGTGTTGAGTTGGAGTACAATTGATATGGGAGAATCATAGATGTTTGTAAGTTTTGTATATGCATTTTCATACACTGTTCACAAGTATGGAATGAATTGTAATTGATTGAAGTGTAAGAGTGCATCCAAGCTGAGAAGTTTACAAAAGACAATGACTAATTTGATCTTGATCTAATAAATATATGATGTTTCAAGTGATAAAATTCACTATTTAGGATGTTCACTTAGTTATGTGTATGATTATATGATCATGCATGCATGATTTGGTGTACAAAAAGGCATGCTTTGGATTGATTAAAGGAAGTATAGGAACATGAAGGAAAATGAAGAACATGTTGAATGTTTGTGTTCGATCTTTGAATAATAACATGTAAGTCATTTCTAGTAGATATTCAAGTTATAAAACTAGTCGATGATGTGGAAATAACGTGGAGTCAATGTATTATGATGGATCATTTATACATTGTCATCTGTGATTGAATTTCTTGGATTTGTGTATGTTCATTAGAAAAAGTCAAATATCTTGATGTACTTTGTTGGATGGATGTGTGATTCAAACATATGATGATGTGGTGCTGACTAATGATGGATTAGAATTTGGTAATACATTTTGGTCAATCTAACATGGATTTTAGATGTAGAATATTTAGGATAAGACAATGGTTTAACCTATTGTGAGATGTCTATTTATATGAGAGATTGTTATTTTAACAAATGTAAAGAGTGTGAGAGATAGATTCAAAATGGTTGTATGCTTGAGTTAGTAACTAATTGTTTGAATATAGATGGAAATGGTGAATTGAATTAGATTTTTACAAGTGATGGTAAGTGATCATTCTAGATTACTTTTCTTGGTGAATCTTAATAGGTTCTCAAGTTCAAAGCCTCCAGCATGGTCACTTTTAATAGAGTGAGAAACATCTTAACATGTTTGAAGTTAATTCATTAAACATGGTGGCTTATTAATTTGAGCTAGAGAATCCTTTTACAAGGTTACTCCAAATAAGATAGACATCCTAAGGGGGCTAGAGGTAAATCTCTTAATCGGGTTACTCCTAAATGGGTCTGCTCCTAAATCAACATTATTGTAAGCTCCTAACTAGGCCAAGCCTTCAACATGGTGAATATTAGAAGAGTGCAAAATACTTGTGGGTATAAATTCCCATCTTGGCTTTTCCCTCTAACCAAGGGTTTCTGTAATAAAAATATTGGTGTTATTGTGTTACTAGTGTGGATATATTTGTTAGATGCTTCACTTATAGTTTGACAAGTTAACATATGGAATGAATAGTTAAGTTATGGATCAAATATTGGTTAATCAATATTGTAAAGTTTTAGTTAAAGATTGAATCCAATTGATTATTGATTCACCCCTAGGATATTAATTATATTAACAAATCCATAAATTATGGATCTTGTGGATCTTAGTTTGACTTTGAGGCCATGTTAAAATTCTTGTGGATCAACTAGGTCTTTAATGTGGGATTTTAACTTGATTCAATTATTTACCATGAGATTGTGACCTATTGGTTATTCCAATTGATCACCCCCAAAATATTTTCAAACATAGACAATCTTTAAGGACTTATTTTAGTGGCCAACTTAACAGGGTGTAATCAAGGATATGGAATTGATCAAATTCCTCTTCACTTTAATCTCTATTATATGTAGTTGAGTATACCTTTAAGGAGATAGACACAAATCCCCAAGAGCTACACCATACCAACCAAGGAAAAGGATGTGACCAACTTCCTGATATATCAAGGAAATGAAATGATCCATACAATAAGGAAATTTTTTCTAGAGGAAAGATTAGAATCCCAATGAAAGGGACTCTAGTATGCACATGTAGAAACAGTGTCATCACATATCCTCCATATTTATTTATCTTGGATTGGTATATCTAGATCTCAACCCCAAATAATCTTGAGTTATCTTAAACTAGTCTCTTTGGACCCTACCTCCCAAGTAGGACTTATGTTGAACTAAATAATCCTTTTGTGAAGACATAGAAGTTTGATCATGTTAGTCTTAATAGGCATCTTCTACCACTCACATACTTATCTTATACTATGAATCAAGGCATGGAAGATGAATCATAATAATATTTTTCAATTTGTATCACATTTTTAGGTTATCAACTAATTTCAAAATCTCCAATGGATTGTGATAGACTAGGCACTTTAGGGCTCTGACCCCAATTGAAATCCACTCGACCTACTATGAATTTGGGTTATGAAATACTCAACCAAGATTTCAAAATAAATAATTTATAGTACTCATGATTCCATATGGTAATTAAAATGAATTCAATCTCATTTGGGAATTTTTTTAGAGTTTTTCCGCATAGACAAGTCTTGTTTTCAAAACAAGATGTACAACCAACTCAATCTTTATACAAAAACATACAAAGCATATGAATGAGTAAATCACTATAAATCCAACATCCAAACCTTCAATTATTCATAAATTAGATTTCAAGCTAATCCCGAAGCCTCTGATATGCATCAAAAGACTAAAAATGTCAAAACCCTACTTGCAAATTGAAACTAGACATAGCTCCCTATCCAAATGACACAATCTTCAAGAAACAATTTGACCTTGGAAATAAAAATAGGCATTGATCCATTCTAGATATCACTATTTTCCTTCTATAAATATAGTTAATTGGACTCCAAGACACAAAAGTTGAAAACTAATTATTTAAGGGGAAAAGGGAGACACTTTAATAGGATTGTAGATCTCCCCTTTTTTGAGCCACTAACAATTATGTATGTGAGGAAAAGAGGGAAATCTCCAAATTTCATTCCTCTTTATAATCCAAATTAGATTAGCTAGAACCCAAAGGGAGAAGGATGCCAATACCAAATTATAATTATGAAGGAGAATGTAATGCAAGGAAACACACTCTTTGGCTCTTATAAGATATATGTGCATGTAAAATTGAATCAATTGCTTAAATAATGTAGATCTAGATGCTATGCGTATACAACCATCCTAGTTAAGATATAGATCTAAGATAAAGATATGAAAGGAAATGACATATGAAAGACTCAGCTTGAAATATGTAGAGGAAGATGTACTTAGTTCTGAAATTTGTAGATTTGAGCTTGTTTCTAAATTTTCAACTACGGATTCCCAATGGAAATGATGAAATGAACAAAACCTAGAAATTGTTTGGCAAGAAGGTAGAAAGGAATAGGTTGACCGTGAGGAAGGATGTCTTTCCAAAAATTTGACTTAGTCTAATAACATTGTAATAAAATCGATCGAACTTCTCTAGAAAGCTTCCTAGGATTTATTTCTAGATCTACATGGAAATTTTTTCTATCCTACTCCTACACACAAAAAATGAAGAGTTTTTTTGTTGGGTTGGATGAGGGATTGCCTTGGTCAAGGCCTAGGTTAAGGAATTAACTGTAAATTTAAATATAAATTATAAAGAAAATTCTTGGATGTAGTAGATCTAAATAATATCAAATGAAAGATATAATTACCTCCATAGATGCAATTTTGTTTGATATGTGATCAAGTACGTAGGTGTAATAGCCTTGACTCAAATAAATCGAAGGAAAATCAAAGAAGCCAAAACCTCATGTATGGAAATGTATGTGACATGTCATGGATGAGTAATACAAGAGATTGAATAGATTGGAATGATGAATCTTCTTCTTAGAGCCAAAATCCACTACCACCTTGAAGGAAGAAGCTTGATGCAATCTAAGGAGATTCCTGGACTTGAATGCTTGAAGATTCTTGCTTGAAGAAGAACACCTTGATTGCTTGCTTGTGGAGATGAGAAAACTTGAGAATGAGATGTGAAAATGAAGCCCCCAAGCCTCCTCATATATTATCTTTTAGGTGGGAAAATAACCTAGGCCGACTAGGGAGTAAGTTAAATTCATTGTCAAACTCAAGGTCTCTTAGGCCTTGAACCCCACAACCAACGAGGGCTAGGTCAACATAGTCCTAGACCACATCACTTTGGGTTGACCTAGTACAAACAAGGTTGACTTGATCCCAAAGGACATGACAAGAAGGTCTCATAAAGGCTAAGAAGGAGGTGCATATGAAACTAAGAGATAATAGGTTGATCAAGAGATATGATCAAAAGGGTAGAAAAGTGATACCTAGAAGACCATGTTGGAAAGCTAGAGATGATGAAGAAGTATGAAATGGAAGGGGAGAAAAGAAAAAGTGACTTAAATTGTGATAAGGAGGGATAAAAGGTCTCAAAATGAAGTGTGTCCATTTTAAGACAGTACACTAATAACAATTTAATTTCAGAATTTCATTAAAATTTGAAATTTTAATTTCCAATATTATTTTAATAGAATATATTTATTCAAATCAATTGACAAGTAAGAAACAAGGTATCAAACTTTGCCTCAAATCCCATGAAAAACAATGAAGAAAAATGAGGACTAACTCCAACACAAAACAACAACTCCAAACAACAATATCTAGAAATTCAAGGCCAACATAAAACCAAATCCAACCAAAAAAATCTGCAATCCAATGCCAAAATATCCCTCTAAAAATCCAAATAAATCCTCAACTCAAATCCACACAAAAATGGTAAAAATATTCAAGAATGCAAATCCAAAATTCCTTCAACAATTTTCAAAAATCCATCCTAAAAAACAACTCTAACCATCCTAAAAAATGAATGAAAATAATACAAATAGACTTCCTAGGAGTAGTGGAAAAAGAAACCAATACCAACTACTTCATGCAACTAATATGAATTAAAATAACTCTAATATTATTATGGTCATAAAACATTACTTAATGAATCAAATTATATTATTTAATGTACAACTAAGAACACATGTGTACTTGCATGTGTGTTTTCTAAATAATAGAGCAACATACACTAAGCATATAAATCATTATAACAAAATAAAACTAGATCATTAAGATAGAAATTAAATTAAAATAAGTCATAATTGAATAAAATCTTGATGCATGAATAAATTAAACCAAACATGAACACATCATCAAAAACTATTAGCCCAATAAAATAGATTCTCTCAAACCAAACCAAGCACAAGCCAGGTAGTTAGAAATTGTCAACATAACAATCCAACAATGAATTTCAATGTCCCGACTATTCCTTTACATTGAGTGATGACAAGACGAGGTTCAATTTGGCCATTAATACTATCTCTCCTCTACCACCATCGAGGAATATAAAGACACGTTCGACCTTGTGAACCTAAGTGGAGCCAATGCCTACACCTACAAATCACCTATATATGTATGTATGTATGTATGTATGTATGCGTTAAATACCAAAAACATTGAAGAGAGGCTCAAAACATCGTAAGGACCTCATGGGTGAGTAATATGACACCCTCACTCCTCATCAAACACATAATGTAGAACAAGTACATAAAGAATATCCATAACCTGATTATCCTTATTAACAATATCATAACTTAAAATACAACTATATGTATTTATATGAAATATATATTTAACACATAATCATCAAA
This sequence comes from Cupressus sempervirens, assembly GCA_028749045.1. Lineage (NCBI taxonomy): Eukaryota > Viridiplantae > Streptophyta > Pinopsida > Cupressales > Cupressaceae > Cupressus > Cupressus sempervirens. The sequence continues at coordinate 912,832,506 of CM053789.1, read as the reverse complement.
AATCATAGAAACATAAGTAATAATCCTAACAATATCAATATGTCTTCTAGATACACAAATCATCAAAAACATCATCATCAAGTCTGAAATATCAAAGTATCACAACTAGTCAATCACACACATCAAAGTCCTAAAACAACTGCACACATAAATATAAATGAAAACACATAGAAGAGTGCTAAAAAACATCAATATGTTTAATATGTCTTCAATAGAATTATTAAGTATTGAGATATGAAACCAAAATGAACAAGATATTGGATTAAATTACATAGATACATTTACATATACACCCAATTGAATGCCATGAACATGGAAGGATATTACAACATCTAATAGACTTAATCCAATAACATCTAAATTGTTATAGCTACTTGATTTTATTAGGTTTAGAAAGGAGGGGAGAGGACCTAGTACTTGAACATGTTCCAATGGTTGTGATAGGAGTTGTTGACTTGATACTTACACTTACTGACTTAATGCCTAGTTTTTTTGACAACATTGCACCAATACTTATGACATTAAAGTTGTTAGTACAATGATGATTACCCAAAATTGAATGAAATGTACCCTTTTTTCTAAAAAGTAACCAATGATGTGATGCCACATCACTTGTACAAGTATGGACACCCATTTTGCATGACTATTGGTCTCACTTTTTATTTCAGTTGTTTTGGACAACTTGGAAAAAAGCATGTTGATGTTGCATCATAATTGATGATGTGGAATTGAAACCTTAGTTATAAGTAGATGAATCGCCAAATAAAATGCTGTAAAAAATTGGGAGTGATTTGAAATTTCCATGTAGGATTTTGATAAGTGTGAAGTTAGGGTGTTCAAGTCCTAGGTCCTCTCCCCTAGTACCTATCTTAGAAAACATAGTTAAATACCACACATTGTAAAAGCTTCCTCATAACACTACATATTTATATTTGACGGGCTTACACACATTGCTATCTTGTGTTAACATACCCAAAACTAATTTCCTACATCTCTTTTATTAAATCCACATCCAAAAACATACTTTTTCACATTCCACTTAGGAACAGTTTAACTCATTTCTTGAATGAAAGTCACCACTGAGATATGCAACTCAAAACATTGAACAAGCAAATAAATCAAACTATTGATCCCATTGTTTGAAAAAATCATACGGATACTCATTGAGACAATAACAAAAAATATTCACATATGTGCTTCCATTGAAATTCATCTTGAACACAAAAGTTTATTCAGGAGAAAAAATCACACTGAAAAAAAGAACGAGACTAATTTGTTACTCTATTGTTTCCCAAAACATTGCATTCAAACATTTAGAATAAAATACCATTGTATTTGGTTCCCTCTATAGAAAGGAAATAAATAGATATAAGAGAAGAACGGAGCCATAAATCCTATGTTCTCTCGAGTTTCCAGTACTGGGATAGTGGGACAGGTTTCTGGGATGACAAATTTTTTTGGCGATTTTGTGGGGGCGGGTGGCAAACGAGGACGACTATATATATATATATAGATAGATAGATAGATAGATAGATAGATAGATAGATAGATAGAGAGAGAGAGAGAGAGAGAGAGAGAGAGAGAGAGAGAGAGGCAGTGGGGGGGGTGGGGGGGGGGATTTTAAAATATACATGTCATTCATATGAAACTAAGTATAAAGCATGTCATTTAAACACTATAGAACCATAACATACAACATTTGTTCATGCCATCTAGGAAATAATATCCAATTTGAGTACTCAATTGTCAAAATGCATATCAATATTAGTGAACAATATCATAATGATAAACATGATAAATTTGAAAATCTAAATCTAAATATACCTAAAGCTATATGCCCAAAGGCTAGAGGGCTGCCATAAAGTAATAAGTATCAATGTATCATAATCATGTTGAAGTTCAATATAAAAAATATAACATAGAAAAATGAAGTAGACTGTTGCTCCTATTCTACCTCTCCCAGATTTGGAGGGGTGGGGCCCAGCTTAGCGACCTAGTAAGGAGCCTTAAATTTATTTTTTAATATTCACTTTTTAATTTTTTTGCATTAAAAAAATTCGGGACAGTTGGCCCTACTTGGTACGGTTGGGGGACGCCTAGGCATCCCCTTTCCGTACTGGGAACGAATTTTTTCCCAGCCATCCCCAAGTTTTGGGGACGTCCCCTGGTAATTTGTCCTTTTTAGGGACGGCTGGGGGACGTCCCATACCCGTCCCCCCATCCTCGGGACATCCCCATTTTTGAAACTCCTCGTTTTAGGCGGGGTACACATCCCCGAGGAACATAACATAAATCTATTTTTGTGATGACACTTAGCCTCTTCTGAAAATCCGATTCATTAGAATCCTCTCTTCAAATGGCAGCTTGTCTTCATAATTTCCTCAATCTAATCTACATAAATCTAACCTTATCCTGTCCATTTGACCTTGCAATTTCCTTTAGTCCCTAAAATTTGTTTTTTAACTTTGTATGTCCTTCATCATGCTAATGAACATCTTTATGTGTAATTTTGAATTTAACACTTGCACTTTGTCATTAATTCTTGCATATATCTACATTTTCTCTCCTTTATCTTGTGGACAATTTAAAGAATAATAAACTTTGCACTTATCTTGAGATATTTTGTCTTTTGAGTTTGCAATGCACAATTTAGTCTTTTTCTACAGCTTCATTTTCTTCCTGTGGAATGTTTTGCACATAAAGATTTTATGTTTAACATCTTCAACTTGGGTTAAAAATAATGCTTTCTCATAAAAACTATTTACTTTTATTTACATTTTAGTCAGATATTGGTGAAAATCAAACTCATCAATTCCCTTTAATGAGAAACCATTATTTTAAATATTAAAATCCTCATATGTGCATATTTGACAAATATCTAAATTTATATGATATTTTATAATGATATGTTTGAAACCTCTACAGGTAATATTTGTTGGCAATGCATCTTCAAGATATCTAGAAAAATCTCCAAGGTATGTATGCATTCTATTTTTTTAAAAATCAATTCTCCTTTTAAGAAATTTTGTTTGTACAATATGATAATTTTCATTGGCAAATTCAGCCAAGTCCTAAACATTTATTATAAAACTGCCATCCCCATCTATAGCTTCATTAATCATCTTAGGATTACCAGCAACACTTACATATCTTCACCAATCATCCTAAGATTACCAGCAACACTTACATATACCCTTTTGGATTAAATGGAGTCATCCAATGATTGAATTGAAGTACCCACTCCTTTTGCTGGAGAAAAAATAGAATCAATATTGTAAATTTAGTGCTTAACATTGATGCAAGCTAATGTGCAAGGCCAATTGGGACAGCCTAAGATTCCCAAAATGACTACACTATCATCCAAGGATATAACATATTGATCTCTAAAAAATCCCTTTGTAACATCAATGGGATACAAAACCCAATGCCATCAATTATAACAAAACAAAGTGGTGTTCCTCCTAATAGATTTTTCAATCACTCTTCTACTCCTCTGGCAAAGATGTCAATGTAAAATGCATCCCAAGTCCACCATCCAAATCAGTCAGTGATTCCAGGCATCTTCTTCTCATTTCTATGATGGAATGAATTGAAATGAAACCCCTCAACCCTAATAAACTCTATGTAGGTTTTCTCCAGCATACAATCTTATGAGATACTACAGAGTGCTTTATTAATTCAAATATATTGAGAGCTTCCCTTCTTTCTTATGTGAATGTATCGCAACCATTAAATTCTGCAAGACTGCATTCCTTTGAGAAATTTTGTCAAATAGTTTACATGCATTTCCTCTGTGCTGTGCATGTCTTACCAAAGCATCTCGAGCCATAAGCTTGGACCAATGCAATGGCTTGAAAGTTCCTGAAGTCTTTTCAAAACTCCATTTTTGCATATCCTACAATCTTCATCTGTGAGGCCGCATTTTATTGAAGCATTTTGTCAAACAGTTCGTGTTCCTTGTCTATGTTTCCACACATTTGCATGCATATCTGCTTAAACGCTCCCATTATATAACTTCATTCCCTGAGATGTCCTTTTCGATGCATTCTGCCAAATAATTCAAGCATCCTGCTTATAATTTCACATTTCCACACAAATTTCCACACCTGCTAAATACATTCATCTCCACTGTCGCACTTATCATCAAAGTAAATTGGAAACCACACAAAACCCTGTCAATGTCAAATAATGTTAAAAAAAAAAGGCGTACCTCTTTTTCTTTGACCGTCAGAGGTTTCAGCTGCTTCTCAAGATCTGAAGGTTCTCGTTTTGCAGAAAAAAATCTCGAGATATACACCAAAGACTGCAATATTGTTGCTGTGGTGCACATGATACTGTTGACGAAGCATCTACTGGTGTGTACACTGCAATATACCTCTTTGTCACCAAATGAGATCATTATTTCCAGCCAGTTCACGGAGACTTAGTAAGATTTGGAGACTTCTCTCACTGTGTTGGAATGACATCCAAATACATGCTCAAAATCTACTAATTCATATATACTAAAATTAGCATATTAATTTATTAATAGAAAGGGACTATTTATCAAAAAATAAATTTAAAAAAATCTATTAATTTTGCAACCAAAGCTACATTCGAGTTATTAAAAGATATCGAGCAAAATAAAGTTATCTATTTTTGGATTTTGTTGCATGCATCCAAAGGTAGATGTCAAGCATTGTTTTCTTTCCATCATCATATACTAAGGAGAAAATTAAGCTTGAAAAAAAAGGTCAATTTTGACTATTTAACACTCTTAGTCTTAGAATGAAGCTTAGTGTGATGATTAAGCCATTCGTCATGATATTGTGTAGCTGCATAATCAATTGTGTTGATATGTTGGGGAAGTTGTATAACTGGTTGTAGGACTTGGCTGTATTTTTTGTTTTCCTTTTCTTTTTGTACAATTCTTTATCCCAATTGCTATTCTTTCATTATAATCTTCTAGCTTTGGTCAATATGAAAAAAGCTATATATTGTATCTAATGCTAATGCTACTACTAACACATGAAAGTCAAAATTCTCCACCTCATAAAATTATACATACATTCATGTTCTATATGCACATGCACATTGTACAAGAAATTTGTCAAAAGAAATAACTAACCCATTGGCATTACCACCAAGGCGGGCAACATTTCATGATCTATGTGTCTTTGATACCAAAGTTATGAATTAGAATTAGTATTTTCTCCATTTTGAGAAAAATAGTGAATACTAAAGCACAATCAATCATTTCCTTGAGCAACTTTGATACCAAAATTTTACGATTATCGATTACTCTTCTTATGTTCTTTGTTGTCTTCATTGTGAAATAGAGTATATATGTATGTATATATTTGTATGTATACATATAAATATATATAAATACATATGTATGTATATATACACACTAACTATTCACTTTCTTCTAAATATTATTGTTAATGACATTAGCTACTGGTGCAAGACACCTTCCCTTTATTAGCTTTTGTGAGTTGTTAAGGGTTAGTTAAGTGTTGATGTGTGTCCAATAAGTTCCAATGGATTCCAAAAATCCAACTTGTCTCAATATGTTTGTAAAAGAGCAAAATTGCTCATAAGGTCCTAGAGTGTTAAAAGTTGTAAAATGGGTAAAGGTTGCTAAGGATGAGAAACTAAGGTGTTTGGTCACTATATAGGTCCTATGGATTCTAACTAGGGTCCTAGAATAGGCTTGGAGGTACCCATTTGATCACAAAGTTGTAAAGAGAAACTTTTTCTCAAAAAGTGCAAAGTTGCTCAAAAGTTGCTTAAGCAACTTTTGCAATTTTTGTAAAAGTTGGAAATGGAGGTTTGGGCAATTGTAACTACCCATGCTCGGGTATTTGAGCATGGGAAGCATATTTTGGAAGGTTAGAATGTTTTCCATTCATACCCACACGTGTAAGAAAACTATATGAATTGTTTCTTTATTTTGAATCATTATTTTTGCAAAGCTTTCATGCCCTAGTACAGTTGTGTATAGATTGGGATAGATGATCTGACTTTTGGATTTTGTAGTGTAGTTACTAGTGTTTCTTCTTTATTTTGCATATTCAAACTTAATCTAAAGTTGTAAGGTTGGAGAGTTGGGGAAGTTTTCTTGGTGACTAGTTTGTGATTCCCATTCACAAGGCTGATGTCACATTGATGGCTCTAATATGATCATCCATGGTAGAAAATATATGAAACCTTGTGGTATGATAGGTTAGACTTTGTACATATGGTTTTTGTTTCCTTTTGCATTTTTTTGACTGGTTACCAAGCAATGGAGTGATGCCCTAGACTGACTGCTGGTAGTAGGTGAACCAAGACAGTGAGAAGAAGTTGTTGCAGAGCACGCACATGATCTTCCATGGCCAACCTAATGGCATGGTTAGAAGACCTAGGAAGCTACCTTGATGAATCAAGTGGTTGTGGAGGTTTTAGTGAAGTTTGAAGAGTTCTATAGGACTTTTGATGAAAATTGGTCCAAAGGCCTAAAAGATAGGCTAGAAACTAGGGCTTGATGGTGAATAGGGTTATGGGTTTTTTGAGACTCTCTAAATTTGGATTCTAGAAGTGCTAGGTGATAGCTTTCAGAATTCTAGGGTCTTCCATGGGGTTGTTTGGAAGAAATAGGAGAAACTGATTAAAATAGTGCTACTAGGCCAATTGCAATTAGGCCTAATTAGCCCTATTTGAGGTTAGTGACCTTTTGGTGTTTGTAGATGTGACCAGAGGTGGTAGACAAGTTCTAGAAGGATATTGAGGGTATCTACAACACCAGTAAGAACCAAGTAAGTGTGAGAATAAGATCCTAAGCAAGGGTTTAGGGATCTAAGGGAAGGAAGGGCTAGAAGGACATGTGCCTTAACTAAGCAAGACTAAGTTCTACACCAATCCCACTATACCTAGGAGGCAAGTTGGGACAAGGGTCTTGGAGGCCAAGATTGGTGAAAATAACTAGAAGAAAGGATTAATTGGATGGTTCAAGGATTAGAACCTTAATTAGAAGTGGTTAAGTGTTAAATCCCTAGACCCTCTATGTTAGAGTGGTATCAAAGCCAACTTTCAATTTTGTTTATGTCAAACATGGAATATAGCAAAGAGGTTGATAGTATGCCACCCAAGGCAATGAGCAAGGGTGCCATAGTTTATTTGGTCAAGGATTTATTAGCCAAGGCCAATTAGGCAGAAACAAAGGGCAAAAAGAAAATCACAGAATGGGGAGATGAGAGTGAGGAAGATGACGATAGTCACACAGGGAAGACATCTGATAGGGGAAAGGATCTAGAGATAGAGAAGGACCAAAAGGTGTTCGTGGATGCCTAGAAATCTCTTAGCAAAGACAATATGGAGCATATTCTTTATTACAGTGGTAGATTGAATGGAGAAGAATTGTTAGATTGGTTGGAGGTCATTGATAATCAGTTTGATTACAAAGAAGTATAAGAGGAGAAAAGAGTAAGCTATGCCAAGGCTAGACTCAAGGGATCAACATTAGTATGGTGGAATATGATACAAGATGATAGGGTAACAACAAGGAAGAATAAATAGTGTCTTGGGAAAGGATGAAGATTAGATCGAGGGCACAATTCCTACCCACAAACTATGAAATATAGATGTATTAAAGGGTAGAACCTAAGGCAAAGGGATCTCACAGTGAGTACCTACATTGAAGAGTTCAACAAACTAAGTTTAAGAGAAAGAAGATAAGAAGAGGAAGTTACAAGAGTGGCAAGATACCTCAATGGATTAAGGCAAGGGATTCAAGATGAGATCAACATGATGGCCCTTGACAACATGTATAAGTGCTTTCAGTTAGCCTTGAGGGAAAAAGAGAAGGCTAGGAGAAGACATGACTCACAACAAAGAGGTAGAGGTAATAGAGGTTTCAGAGATAGGGGTAATTTTGGAAAAGGACAAGGGCCAAGTAAGTCAAAAGAAACTCAAACAAATGACAACAATGGAGGTAATCAGAACAAGAGCACATTTCAAAGAGGGGGATATAGAGGAAAGGGACCACCTAGCCATAGATTTCAGTCCCAAGGTAGAGACAGTTTAGTCTTCACTGGTAGGTGTTATAATTGCAACCAAGTAGGTCACACTATGGGAAAATGTCTTGAAAAGGGATTTGCATCAACCATGGGAGAAATGAGAACTCGATTAGTGCAAGAAGACACCCAAAGTATCACTTCTCCAATTTCTAAGGTAGGGCCAGAATTGGATGGAGAGAATCTCATGTTGAGAAGGACATTGTTGAAGATGTCTAATGTTGTAGAACCACCTCAAAGAAAGACTTTTTTTAGGACCACTTATAGTTTGCATGGGAAGATCTTCAAGTGATAGTAGACTCTGGCTCCATAGAGAACATAGTGTCAACTGAGATGGTGGATAAGTTAAAGCTTAGGAGGATGCCTCAAACCACACCATACAAGGTGTCATGGTTAAGTAAGGGACAACAAATAGTGGTGGATGAACAAACCTTGGTGGAGTTTGAAATAGGGGAATATAAAGACAAGGTACTATGTGATATAATGTCAATGGATCCCTGCCACCTCTTGCTAGGACATCCATGGCAATTTGATGTCAAGGACATTCATAATGGAGAAAAGAACAATTATGTGATTACTAAGAAAAGCAAGAAATATCAAATGGATCCTTTGGCAGAACTTAGTGAAGAGAAGCATGTGGGATCTAGTGTGATGATCTTGAGTGGAAAAGAGTTCCTTAAGGTTATGAAGAAGGAGAAAGGAGTCTATTGTGAAATAATAGTGAAGCCTAGAGAAGAAACTAAGGGAAGGTCAAGATGCCTCAAGAAGTAAAAAGAATATTGGAGAAGTATCATGAAGTGGTGGATAATGGACTACCTAATGCCTTGCCACCTATGAGGGATGTGAGTCATCAAATAGATCTCATACCAGGAGCTAATTTACCTAACAAGGTAGCCTACAAGATGACCCCAAGTTAGAATGTTGAAATTGCAAAACAAATACAAGATTTTTTGGAGAAAAGCCTTATAAGGAAGAGTTTGAGCCCTTGTGTTATTCCAAATATCCTTGAACCTAAGAAAGATGGCAAATGAAAATGTGTACTAACTCCAGATCTATCAACAAGATCACAATTAGATATAGATTCCCTATGCCTTGGATTGAAGATTTTTTGGATAATTTGGGTGGGTTTTGCTACTTCTCTAAGGTGGATTTGAAATTAGGTAATCACCAAATCAAAGTTAGGCCTGGTGATGAATGGAAGACAACCTTCAAGACAAATGAAGGTTTGTATGAGTGGCTAGTAATGCCTTCTGGCTTGACAATTTCCCCTAGCACATTGATGAGACTCATGAATGTAGTACTAGCTAATTTTATAGGTAAATTTATAATTGTTTATCTTGATGAAATTTTGATCTTTAGCAGGTCTAAGAAGGAGTACATGAAACACTTGGAGATATTCTTGAGGAGGCTACATCAAGAGAAGTTCATGATTAACCAAGACAAATGTGAGTTTTTTAAAATTGAACTAGTCTATCTTGAGTTTGTTGTTTCTAATGTATACATTAAGATGGATCTAGATAAGATCAAGACTATACTAGAATGGAAAACACTTAGATCAATAGGGGATGTGAGGAGCTTTCATGGACTAGCTTCCTATTATAGAAAATTTGTAAGGAATTTTAGCCATGTATTTGCACCTATATTAAACACAATCAAAGGAGGAATTAAATGTCAGTTCAAGTGGACAGATGCAATGGGTAAGAGTTTTGATATGTTGAAGAAGAAGATGGAAGAGCTACCTACTCTTAGGTACCCTGACTTCAATCAGTTATTTGTGGTGGAGTGTGATGCAAACAAATAGGCCATTGGGGAAGTATTGAGTCAGGAGGGACATCCTATGGCATTCTTCTCTGAGAAGTTGAATGAAGCCAAGAAAAAGTATTCTACCTATGATCTAGAGTTATATGTGTATGCCTAAAATGTGAGCACACTTCTATGAGTCATTATATTCAAGATTTCTCAAAAATAAGGTCTCAAATGGCGACTCATAGTTCTCTATTCATGGAGTGCAAGGATTTGTAATGGAGGCCCCCAGCTTGACCTAGTTTGTGCCTATGAAAGTACACCATGAAACAAGAGATTCAAAGATCCAAAAATATTCATGCAAATAAAAATGAAAACTAATCTATATGATGACAATGCCAAATAATGTAAGAAAGGAAATGTAATAACAATGCAATACTAATCTATGAAAATAAATATGACTCTAAGATAATAGGCAAATGCAAGGATGAAACCTCATGATAGAAGCCATGGATGCAAGAAAGAATAAGACAAGAAGATAGAAGTTCTCCACAAAAAGCTTTGATGCTCAAACTCCTTCTTCAAAAATTGCTCTCCAAACCTATAGCATAACAATAGGGTAATTGTGGATGTATTGAGGATGAATTGTGGATGAATTGTAGATGTCCAAAATAAGGAGAAGGCTCTCCCTTATAAATAAAAATATGGAGGTGAGAGGCTTCTCACAACCAATATGGGATAATGGAGTTTGACCCATGTGAGACAAAATTCCACCAATGAGAAAAGAGGAGTGTTTGAGAAGAAAGTGGAAAGAGGAAAAAGAGGACTCCCACTTAGAGATATGTGCATTTAAGTGTAGAGAAAATAAAAAAAGATTTATTTAATTTTTTATTTTATTTTATTTCTTTTTTCAGGTGGGTTTAATTTATTTAATTAAAAGGGAGCAAGCTCTTTTAATTAAATAGGAAATATTTAATTAAATTAAAAGAGGGGTTTTTCTCTTAATTAATTAAATGTGGATGAATTTAATTAAAAGAGAGATTCTCTTTTAATTAAATGGGGACTTATTTTATTTAATTAAAAGGAAGATTTTCTTTTAATTAAATAAGACTTAAGATAAAATGATCAACCTTAGAAATAAAATAATCGAATTTGATCAAGGAAATTGATTTGAATTGATTTAATAAAATATTGCAAATCATTGATTCGAAAAATTTGATAAATTGATAAATTGAATAATGGGGGCCCATAGTCTAGGCGACCATTTTAGGGTGCATACATTTGCCCCTCTTTGACTAATGTGTGATCAATTTGGGAACACATGTAGTCAAAGAAAAAAATTGAAGTGTGAGATCGATTTGGGATCACAAAACAACCTATATGTGTGGTCGATTCGGGAACACATCAAGAAAAAGAATACAAATAAATTTTGACTTTAAAAAGTCGAAGATAAAATTGATAAAATTGAATCAAGGATTGAAGTTGATAGGTACTTCTCCCTCATGATCAAAATTGAAATGAGATAGAGGAGAAACAATAAATTGATAAAAGAAATCAAACAAAAGATAAAGTTCATGTTGTAAGATGAAAGATATAAGAATCATAGAACCAAGGTCGATCAAAAAGCATGAAATATTATGCCCCAAAGGTGATTTAGAGGAAAAGAAGTGGGGTAAAAGAAAATGGAAGGTAGAATTTTGGAAGATATGAAAAGAAACAAAAAGAAGAAAATATTTTTTTTCATAAGAAATAGAATGCTCCAAAATCAATCAACTGTTTAAGATAGAAATTTTAATTGAGATCACGAAAGAAGATAAGGAAATGGAGATCAAAATGTGATCATAGTTGATTAAAATTCCACAATAAAGATGAAGAGAGAACCCTCTCAAACTCATAATGTAGCCTAAAAATGCAAACTAACATGACTTCATATCGAAAAATCACACAATCATCACTAGTCACAAGCGCAACTATGAAGATATGAATGTGATTTATATCAGATTGGAATGTGGAAAGATTCTAACATAAGCATCAAAGACATAGAGGTCAAGATGACTTCGATGTTAGCTTACCCAATTTAATATAGCAAAATCATGCTCGCATCAAGGCATAGATGCTAGTATGACTAGAAGAACGGTTGTGCAAAAATAGTCAAGGATGATGCCTCAAATCTCCTAAGTATTTCAAGGGGACAACAAGAGACACTCTAGAGTTTCAAGACCACACCCACAAGCAGAAAAAAAATAAAAACATGCCCCATGCCCCAAGTCCTCTAGCTATGCATCCTGGAGAGACTTATCAAATAAGAGCACTTAGCGAAAATCAATAATAGTCAGCACACAAAGAAAAGATCATGACATAGCTCAAACATTAAGTGTTGCGTTTAAAAATTTAAGTGTGTTAACTGATGCTGAGTTCCGAGGATAAGGATCAAATGCTTGCAAGCAGGGAAGATCACATGATGAAACTAGGTAAGACCAAACCAATAAGTGTTGAAAAACACTTGATGTCAACAATTGTATTGAAAAATAAAATTGAGATGGTGTTGAAAAACACTATTTGTGAGGTATCCTAAAGACTAACACATCCAAGAGACTGAAACTAACCCAACTATGCCCCCTAGACAAAGACCAATTCCAAACCAAGGCAACAAGGACAAGGCATGATGGAGAAAGGCTAAGTGTGGAGGACACGCACTAAGAAATAGGGGTGCAAAGGCCTCAAGTAGCACCCATTTCTAGGTTTTTCACCACTTGGATTTTTTTAATTTTTTTTTCAATACTTTTTATAAATTTTTTTATATTTTTGCTACCAAGGCACCTATTTCCAAGTTTTCACCAAGGCAGTTTTTTTTTTTTGAATTTTAAATTTTTTTTTTGTATTTTCGGAATATATAATTTTTTTGTATTTTTTTAGGACATTTTTCAATTTTTAGAATTTTCACAATATATCATTTTTTTGTATTTTTTGAAATATATCATTTTTTTGTATTTTTTTCAGATCAATAAACATATACAAAGATGACCCCAAACATAACGAGCATCAAACTCTCAAGCAAGATCACATCGTGCAGTCCCAATGTCTAGCAAGGTGGAGGACAAGAGTGATTAGCAAGCTAGTGGAAGAAATGAAAGACAAGAGAATGAATGAGAATAAAGGGAAGAAATCCTCAAGGGAAAACTCCTCAATAGTACCCGAGCTAGGAAAAATTGTCATGTAAAGCACATTTGGACAAGAAATGAAAGGCCAGCATAGGACAATTCAAGAAAGCATAATGTAAAAGTGGGAAAGATGCAATCCAAAGGAATAGACATGTCAAGAGACTTCATAGCATCGTATTTTACTCTATTTTATTAGATCAAGACCAAAGGGATAAATGGGAAAAGGGTAGCAAAAGACTAGAATGAATGGAGGGAAATAGATGTGAAGGCTAAACATGAAAGGAATGAAAATAAGATAATCATAAGATAGCCAAATGTTTGTGTATAGGTCAAGATTGTCAAGATCAAAGAGAGAAGATAGAATGGATGAAGATGTAGCAGAACTACGCATGATGCCTGATTCCCAGGTTTTCATCGTGGTACTTATCCAAGGTGCCACAAGGGAGTGGTTTTCACCATAGGATGAATTTATTTCTGTTTACTTTTGCTACCAAGGTGCCTGATTACCAGGTTTTCACCAAGGAACATTTTCAATTTTTTCTTTTTTCTTTTTTGCAAAATTTTTGATTTTTTTTTGAATTTTTTGGAAATCAAGCTTTTTGAGATAATGCTCCTTGAAAGTTTAAACCATGACATACAAAGGAGTTGAAATGATATGCTCAAAGATGCTGATAGGAAAAGGAAGATGGAAGAAAAAATTGGAGGATATGGCTTTATGCAAGTGAGGAATACTGGAAGATGGAAATGAAGGCAAGATCAACATCAACACACACCTTGAAGGGTAGTGAGAGGATAGAGAAAACACACATTAAGGAATATGGTGAGTGGATAGAAGAGGTTGTAGTTTAGGTGCATAGAATGGAAGAATGTTTTTTAAAGAAGATGAAGTGGAATTATTTGGAAGCTTGAATGTCAATTTCAATTTTTGTTCAACATTAGACCCTCTCAAGAGAGACTTTGGAATCCATATAGCCGTAGGCCTCTTTCCATTTCTTTTTGATGATTTAGAGATAATATCTTTAATGATAGATTTTGGAACCCATACTTGTCTTATAATTTTTTTCTTAGATATCTCTTTTGACTTTATGCTCCCATGTAGATTAGAGGAGACATGGTGGTCTTCTTTTTTATATGGATTCTTGAATTGCTACTTTTTCTTGTATTGAACATTCAAGTTATTTCCAAAGGACTTGGGACTTGTGAAAGAAGAAGGATGATATGATGGGTTTAGATAAGTGGGTGGATGAAAAGGATTCAAGGATATGCATCTACGTTGATCTTGAGGAAAGATAGGAGAGGGAAGGACATAAGGACCCAAGATGGATGATGAATTAGGAGAGTTGGGAGGGGAAAGTGAAAGGAAATTAGGACCCAAGATGGAAGGAAGACATGATGCATTTAGTATTGGTGGGGGAGGTCCAAGGATGGATATGGAAGATGCAAAAGGGTAATCGATAAGTTCATTAACATCTATATGACAATCAAGGATATTAGCATCTTTAGAGTGACCATTAGGATTTTCAATAGGATTATGAACATCTTTAATAGGAGAAACTTCTTTGATAGGAGTACTTGAAGCTTGAGAAGACTTAGGAAGAGTAGAAAGTGGAAGGGAACATGGAGTGGTAGAACAAGAAGATGGAAGACTTTGATCTTGACAAGGAACTTTGGATAGCATAAGTGTAGAGTTTTCCTCTTGATTTTCAATAGGCTCAACATTGGAAGTAACAACACTATTTTTAATAACCTTAAGGGAAGTATCATCTTTGGAAGGAGCAAGTGTACTAAGGTCATTTTTATTGTCAATCAGCTCAGTGGTGCAAGCAGTATCTTGATCTTGCTTAGGAGAAGACTTAAGATATGGTGGACTGAATGAGAAAGGGTGTAAGGGATCAAAAGAACCATGAAACGTATCAGAGACATCGTGAAAATAATTGGATGACATTGAGGGTATGAAGCCACTGCTAAGGAGAAGGAAGCATGTTGGAATTGTATGGAAGACTTTGGAATAGATGATGAAGGACTAGTTGAAGTAGGCTTTATAATGCATGAAGGTGTAGGCTCTTTAGGTTTAGCATTGTCAAAAGTATTTGCAGCCAAGTGAAGGTTAGATTGAGTTTCTTTAAGAGGTAGCCCTTGAGGATAACTATAAGGAACTGCATGAAAAGCATTAGGATCTTTTTTGGATGAAGGATTTATAGAAAATTTGAGAGACTCAGAATCTTTAGGGGAAGTATGGATAGTGGAGGAAGTAGAAGATAGAAGAGAACCATCATGAGACAAAAGTTCAACATTAACATGATCTTGCTCAAGAGTGTAATCTTTGTTTTCAACATGAGGATTTTGAGAAGAGAAACTCTTGTGGCATTGATGTTTTATTTCAGCTAAAAAAAATGCTTTCTCTTCTTCAAAAAATGCAGATTTTTCATTTAGGTATTGTTCACAAAATTTATCAACGTTCTTTTCAAGATTTGAGTCATATGGATTCCGATTAGTATCTTTCTGTGACTCATCCCCTTTAAGAATAAAAATAGAATTGGAAGGACTTTTAGGATGCGTAGGAATATAATAGTCATCATCATCATAATCATTGTCACTATAGTCATTATAGATAGGCATATCCCAAGACTTTTCATGTTGCTCATTATCATATGTCTCAATAAGAGGAACATGACTCTTGGTAAAAGTAGAAGAAGAATGATATCATAAAGAAGAGGTAGGTGAAGACCTAAATAAATGATATTTAGGAGAATCATGGTAAGACTTGGAATATAAAGAATGTGAATGATATTTAGAAGAATCATGATAAGACTTAGAAGATGAAGAATGTGAATGATATTTAGAAGAATCATGATAAGACTTAGAAGATGAAGAATCTGATCGATATTTAGAAGAATTGTGATAAGACTTAGAAGATGATGAATTTGAACAATATTTAGAAGAATCATGATAAGACTTAGAAGATGAATAATTTGAATGATATTTAGAAGAATTAGGATAAGACTTGGAAGATAAGGAATATTTGGAAGAAGGATATTGTGATATGATCTTGTGTATGTTCCTAACAAGAACATCTGATTTCTTCCCTTTTTCAATCATTTATGCCATAAGGTTAGCATCCATATATCTATTGTAGTAACAACACTTTTCAAATTTAAGAAGGAGGTTGATTTCATCTGAGCTCAAATGAGGATCCCTAAAAATATATTCAAGATCCATGGTTCTAGAAGAAGAAGAATCAAGTATGGAAGCAGTGAAAGGGTGAATAGAAGAAGGTAGACTATATGATAATAGGAGGAACTGAATCAAGAAGACATGAAGAAGAGGAAGAATGGAAATGGGAGATTAGAAAGACATGGAAGATGAAGAAGAAAGAAGACCAAGAGTCATTTTGTGAAATTTGATACCATTTGAGTCATTTGAATTTTGAGCAACATGTAATAGCACTTGTAACCATCATGAAAGAAAATTTACTAGTTGATAGGATAACCCTAAGAAACGTTGGTACCAAACTAGGATAGAAAAAGCACTCACTTGTCGAAAGAGAAATGATAAGATAAAATATTGCAATAGGTGTAAACCAACACTGCCACAGAGGTGCCCACAACTTTGGGTGAAAACCCTAGCACATATGGACTAGGAGGATGATTTACTCAAATTATAAATAATTAAAATTGAATTTTGATGAAAGTGGATGGACAAGAGATTACTAAGACTCTCCAAGTGTACTATCAAAGGATCCAAGGTATATCTTTCTCAACAAGGATGGTCTCTAACTAACCGAATCCAGACAATGTTTCTTGTGAAATCAATGATTATTAATTCAAGAGGTCAAAGCACAATAACCTAAGGTGCAAATAGGCTTTTAACAATAGGGTAAGTAGCCTAATTCAAATTGGATCAACCTAGGAAGATTGAAAATAATAGGACAACAAAGTAGTTTGATCATAAAGTCTTGACTCAAGAACTCAGATTTTGTTCATTTTAAATGTCCAACTAGATGTATTGATAGATTTTTAATCATGAACCAAGCACACAAGACATCAACTAGGGATTTCAAGAAAATGTCTTCAAACAATGAGCAAGGGACAGAGCAACCTTGCACATGAACAAGAATAGTGTCGTGTAACGCCCCGCCAAGGGATCCAAAAGAATTAACCTAAAGTTTCACTAAGTTTGCTAAACATTTTTTTTTTAAAGTAAGAAAGTATAACATACACATCAAACACATAGTAACGGAAGCAATAACATGTAATCATCGACAAACATACATTGCAAGTTACATTTCTTAAAAAATCCCAAGACGTTGAGTCACGTTTAAATTTAATTAATTCTAAGTCTAACAACTATCACATACATATGAAAGAATAATCAGAAGTCCCATGTCCATATTATACATTTGTTCCGAATGCCTCTTGGCAAATTAATTCGAAATGCTCAATCATCCACTGTACATGTCACAGGGTATGAAAGGCTTAAAAGAATATACATATGTAAAAATAGAAATGCATCAACCTCCACGAATCATGATACAAAGTGCAGTAAAGATATATATAAAACTATTCACCATACATGATACATCCATACATCCATAATGATAAAACATCTATCATAAAATCTAACCATCCATCATAATAATCCAAGAACATAGTGAAGATAAAGGCCAATCACAAAAACTCCAGCCACGGTGACCACGAAACAGATCTCAATGGTAAGAGTAAAAAGCACTACCACCCGACCGCGTGGAACCTAAATGGTCCACTCCCACCGCACTGAGGAGATAGTCTCAAGTCCCAAATCGGATAACAAAACCTATAATCATAAATACTCTCTAAGTCCAGGAAATCCTATAAGTATGCTAACTCAAGGGTTCCTAAAAAGATCGACATCTAAAACCGAGAGGTACCACAAGACACGTAGGAAACCTACTATGCAAGCGGGAAAGTGTCATCGCAAAAGTCATGTAGAAGTTACCCGAGCAATCCCTTAGGAATCCTGGTTCCCTACTGATCCCTGCGGCCACTAGTATCCTCTCGTACTGACGAGGCATACTACAGAATGCAAGGTCGTAACCAAGCATTCTCTCTACCCCATCCTAGTCTGTACTAGCACTCAAGGCATGGGAGAGAACATACAATTATCTTGTTAGGTTCATTTTCTCTCATTTAGTGTAAATGTTTTCACTTATTAAAACAACTTACAATGGGTTACTCCAGGCAGCCTCTTAGGGCCCCGATCCCCGGGCATATGCACCGAGTTGTGGTGCCAAAAAGGTGACAAGCCTTTTTTTTTTTTTCATTTTTCAATAGCGCGCACGCGCTATTGTGCGTACGCACTATGGTTCGGGTTACCCAAACCATAGTGCGTACGCGCTATAGTGCGTACGCACAATAGCGCGTATGCGCTATAGTGCGTACGCACAATAGCGCGTATGCGCTATAGTGCGTACGCACAATAGCGCGTACGCGCTATTAAAAAGAAAATTTTTTTATAAATGATGGGCTGCACACCCGCGGCCCATCATATTAATAGTGATTTTTACTGTTTATAAGGGCAATGCGCACGTGAGTTGGAAAACAATTCATTTTCAACATCCCTTGCCAATATGCCTCCTCGCCGACAAAACCCAAGATCACCAGCACGCCGACGCCGACGCCGTATATAATCTAAACTTGACTTTGCATTATTTTATATGTTTTTCATATTGTTTTATAGGGTTTTTACAATTTTTATTTAGATTTGTTTATTCATTTGGATTTCAATTGATTCTTTATCAGGAAATGTCCATAATCAACTGAAAAATCCACAAAACCCTCAAGAACCTGAAGAACCTCAAAACCAAAATCCACAAAACCCTCCTGAAGAACAACAAATTCCACAACCCGAACCAATTCCAAGACCTCCACCAGGTACACAAGAAAATATATTAAATGAAATTGAGATAGGCAAAATTGAATTAGAAGGACTCATTGGTCGGTTGAAACAAGCTAGACAAACCAATCCAATGAGGGCTCAATTGGCATCATCCCTCGAATCCATTAAGACCCAGATAGCTTCAGTTACTGGTTAGTTAGAAGTTTGGCGGGTTAAGAGGGAAGAACAAAAAATATTTTATGCAAATAAATTGTCATATGAAGATGTTAAAAAAAAAGAAATACCAAAAGGTTCAATCTGTGCATTATTTAGAAAACCCGGTGAGCAAAATACTGTTAGAGAGGGTACTAAACGGTTCCCCATCCATTGGTGTATACATGATGCTATGAGAAATCATTTTTGGGATAGATGGTGGATGGTTTTTGATGCCCCTCCTTGCAACAATCATAAGGTCCCAATGTATTTTTTGAAAAAATTGTATTGTGAGTTTGTCCTTGGGGAGATCCCCAATTATTTTGATCTATTAGACTCCCAGGGTAGAGGTGGGGGGTCATCATTCGAGAGGCCGAGAGCACGTCGTGACCCTAATGTAGTTAGGGCACCTGTGGTCAAGCCACAGCGTGAGCATGTGACTATTCCTTCAGTTGTGAAGGAACATGTAGAGGCTAGCACTCTAGGGACCATTAATGCTTTGACGCAGACCCTCATCCATTCCACGGGCCCATTAGTTGAGGGGGAGCCTTCTATGCATCGTAGTCACATGTGCACTTCATGCGGATCCCTATGCACATTTGGCACTCATGCTGGAGATGCTGCGGATGATGGGCTCGTCACTGATCAGTTCTTGAACGAAACATTTGGCATTGACACACAGGTAAATTACAATTATAATTTACTAATTTGATCACATTTCATATGTATAGTGAATGATTAATTAATTAGCATCTATTGACATTGTTCAAAATTCAGGGTCAGAGTGTTGCCGAGCCTAGCAGCGATGCTCCGGCCCCATTTTTTGTCCCCTCCACGAGTCCAGAGGTATGTATCGATTTAATCATTTAAATTAATACATATATTTATTAAGTTATCATATTAAGGATTGACAAAAAAAATTATGCATGTGCATCAGTTCTCCACAGGACCCTCAAACTTTAGTATGGACTCAGAGCATAGACATCGTACGAGCTTCGTACAGGTACAGTTGTTTCATGTTAATTTAATTCATTTGATTATATTTGTTTCATGTTTCATGTTACATGTAACGTGTATTGTATGACATGCAACTCATGACGTCGGACACACCTCCTCATCTCCGACAGTCTGTTGATCATGGAGTGGCCGCAGCTATGGCTAGCTCACAGCCATTGATTGAGGTATGAAAGAATTTTCTCCATTTTAGTTGTTGTTTATAATAGTTAGTCTCAAAATTTCTAATGTTATTTATAAGTGATTATATTTATTGAATTTTTGTAGGGTCTCGTCACGCCTGATCATCCACGAGCCTTCGAGGTGGACGTACAGAGTGACTATTTGATGGCGGTAAGAAAATAATTGATTTTGTGTGTACATATATTTGATTTCAATGTATAATAAATACTGATTCATATCTACTTTGTTTGTATCAGCTCGAG
Source organism: Cupressus sempervirens (assembly GCA_028749045.1). Classification (NCBI taxonomy): domain Eukaryota; kingdom Viridiplantae; phylum Streptophyta; class Pinopsida; order Cupressales; family Cupressaceae; genus Cupressus; species Cupressus sempervirens. Next base: position 912,812,061 of record CM053789.1, on the reverse strand, counting down.
TTGGAGAAGAGCCTCAACAAGAGGACGAGCGAGCATGTCAGGAGGACCCTATCATCTCCACCATCTCCCTCGACATGACGACAGAAGACGTCAAGAGATTTGTTTCCTTCCCCTCGTGGGAAGGAAAAGATATAGTTGATCTAGACATATATATATATATATAGGCATCAGTGGACATATTCGATACACATTTGATGTATATGACATTTTATATTTGATGTATGACATTTATTTGATGTATGACATTATTCGACTTATGACATTATTGGTTAATATATGATATGTTTGTTCATATGCGACATTATTGGTTATCATAATATATTATGTATTTGTTAATGTACATGACATTATTGGTTATCATTTTATATTATATGTTTGTTCATGTATGACATTAAATAAGATATGTTCGTGTATGACATTAAATTAGATATGTGCATGTATGACATTAAATTAGATATGTTTATGTATGACATTAAATTCAATACCTAATATGTTCGAAACTTTGATAGAATATTGAGTAACAATAAAATTTATCACTGTTTAAGCATAAGTTAATCATTTGCAATAGGTCATTGTCATATGATTTATGATCTTGTTCATGCTTAAAGTTTTCCTTCTCTATCATTTGTTTATCAAGTTTAATTCAATACCTAATTAGTTTGAATTTTTGATACAATATTGATTAGCAATAAACTTTATCAGTCAAGATCGATTAGGACCTCCTGGCAATAAACTTTATTAGGCAATATTCGTGGACCTCCAGGCAATTGGTCACCTAAATGAGAACCTTCAGATTTATTAGGAACTCCATGAAAGAAATCAGTAGCTTGAGAAGCTCTCCATTTGTTAAGCTTCAATACATAACCACCATTCTTTATCATCAATTAAAAAATGTCAGAGATAGTAGAGAAAAGATGGATTATTTGCAAAAAAAGTCATTTTAAATATCATAAATGTAACATAATCACTGATAGTTTTTTGTGTTTTCATACATTAATGATTGTAACATAATCACCAGTTGATTGGAATGCGTTGTTATTATTCTATAGTAACTAGATTAAGGTAAAAATAAAAGTGTAATAAATAGTTGTTATTATTCTTACATTGTTGGAAACAGGAGCAGCGTGAAGGATCTCTGATATTTTCCAAAATGGTGTTCCCAAATGCACACAATGCCACCAAAGACTCCAAACTTGGATTTACCTTCACCAATTGTTTCCTCCACCTCTACACACCTTAAACAACTTCAACCAATATGTTTCTAAGGTTTCCAAACCCAAAAATCTTTAGTAGATACAAAAAAAGAGGAAGAGGGATTCTTTTTTTAGTTTTGTAATAATGGTAGAGGGAAAATTATAAACATTTTTTTCATTTTTAGATTGGGCTTTCTGCGTGAATAAGAACGATAGTTTGTGAATTGTTATCTTTTATCAGAGAGGAGATGCAATATATTTCAAATCTTTGTATTTAAATATATTCATTTGAGATGTGTTGTTCTTTCTACCAGTTTGGTTATCTCTGATAAACTTTATAGAGTAAATTGTGTTTGTGCATATAAGGAAAACTTTGAGTTTCATGTATCACACAATCTAAAATAAATCATTTTGATCTTTCCCCTTGATTTGCTGATTGTGAATATTTAATTTAGAATCTTTGAGTTCTTAGTTTGTATTTTCTTATTTGTAAATTCTCTCATCTACCTCATGTCTATGGATAGATGATAGCTTGTCTTCTGTGCCTTCCGATTAAAGGCATACCATCAATGTTATTCATTGAATATCCTTTGAGGGAGCTGTAACTTTATATGCAAGATATATCATTATTGGCAATCATAAGAAAAGACTCAATAACAACACATTGCTTAAGTTTCTTCAAAAATATACCAAGCCCAAAGAGCCATTTTGCATTATAAACTTATGGTTGCAACATTTTGGCATCATTTGGAATGAGCTAGTTCGTATTGCCAACACCAAGATCCACCATCTCAAAAAAATTAGTTACGCCTTTGACAAGAGAATGGTTGGGGAAAGACGTGTTTAGAGTGTTATCTTTGTAGTCTAAATATAGGCTCACTAAAATTTCATCTACAATGAATACACTTCCAAGTTCTTCTTCAAAGATAAATATCTCCAACACCAAATAAGTACTAAGCACTTCATCCTCGTATTCCACTTGGAATAATTCCATTAATCCTGTTATGGGATGGCATAAAAATGTATAAACCTTCTTCATATTTCTTTTGAATGTCTTCATGATCCTCCAATGCTTCTAGTAGCAACCTTTCTTCTTGATTTGGTGTATAATCAAATGAGAAAGCCTCATATTCTATCTGTCTGTTAGGGTGAGGAATATCTTTTATCTTCTCTCCATCAATCCCTTCTTGCTTGTGTTGATCTATCAAGTTTCTTGGATTAACATCAATGGTTGGAATGATATTAGAAGCTTCAAATATAAAAGAATCAAATTCTAGAAAAGGGGCATCCATTGACAAACTTTCATGAATTTTATTATCAACAAGTTCCTTCTCAATAGGAGAAACAGCTAAGAAAGTCACCAAATCAGTTGGCTAAGAGATGTGTTCATTGTCATGTTCAACATGCAAATGATAAGCTCCTGCACTGTTAGAAAATCTCCCTTCAACAACATGAGGTGTTTGAAAGTCTCTTTGATTGAAAATCATTAAATTTTTATAATGAAAAAGAAAGGGGGATGAAGGTTTTTCTTCTTTCTTTTCAACCTTCTTTTGTAAAGGCATCTTTTTGGGATAAAGATTATGATAATTTTCAGATTGTGTTGCCTTCACATAGCTTGAATTTTTATATTTCATTCTACTAATCAGCATAGCATCATCTATCTTTGCAACTTCCTTTTTAGCATCTTCCAAATTATGCATTTCTTGGAGCTTTAACTAGAATTTAATTTCAATTTCTAAAGATACACAATTGCTTATTTTCAGTTGGTTAATAGGATGGAGGAATTTTTCTAGTACATCTATTGAATCTATATACAAAATCCCTCATAATTTCACTCTTCCTCATTTGAATTTGAAAGAAATCTATTAATAACTTGCCAACATCAGCTGTAGGCTTAAATATCTAAATAAATCTTACCTTGAGATCATTCCAACAAGTGACACAACCATCCTACAAATTCTAAAACCATTTAGCAACACTCTCAATAAAGCCATGAGAAAATAATCTGATGAAGACATCCTCTTCTTGCACGCCAAGAATTCCACAAGCAATTGTAACTTCTTTGATGTGGTCATCTAGATCTTGTATTTTTCCTCCATCAAGTGTTGGGATGATTTCTCTTGACCCTTGGGTAAAGATGAATACTAGAAAAAGCAAAGGGCCCAATATGAGCTTCCCATGGTTCTCTCGCAACCAAATCCATTGTATATAATGAAACCCTCTATTCAAATATTATACAAGATAAAATATAGAGTCACCAATTTCGCATGAATAAAGGATAGCTAAGGATATCTAATCCTACACTGATCTTTGTTTTTGAATCCCCAAAAAAGCTACCAAAAATTTGTTAGTGAACATATTTGTCTCCTTCAAAAATGCTCACAAGCTTAACTCCATTAACCTCTCATGGATACAAATAAGCCACAACATTTGGATAAGTGTAAGATGGTCACTTCCCTCTGAATTGGCGTGCCTGAGATATGCCCCATCAAAGATCGCAACCCTATGGCATTTAGTGACCCTTAGGGACATTTCGGATTGGCGTTCCTGAGAACGTTTGAGTATTGAAGGGGATAGGATGAGGTTGGGGATAGGGTTTACCTGGCCACTCGGAGCTAACGGAGCAGACAGTTCGATCCCATGATGAAAGGTGAGAGAGATTTGGCAATTGGCAACTTTGTACTGGCCGACACTGCAAGTTTCAGCATCACCCGAGATGGCATTGTAAAACAAAAATGGAGTGTGATCTCCAAAAAGTGAGAGATTTTATTTTAGGTCTCCGCAACATGGTCCTGTAGGAACTAGAATCACATCCATACCTCGCACGAGCTCCGAGATATGCCCCGTCAAAGATCGCAGCCCTATGGCATTTAGTGACCCTTAGGGACATTCCAGATTGGTGTGCCTGAGAACGCTCCAGCACTGAAGGGGATAGGACGAGGTTGGGGATAGGGTTTACCCAGCCACCCGGAGCTAACGGAGCAGACAGTTCGATCCCACGACAAAAGGTGAGAGAGATTTGGCAGTTGGCAACTTTGTACTAGCTGACACTGCAAGTTTTAGCATCACCCGAGATGGCGTTGTAAAACAAAAATGGAGTGTGATCTCCAAAAAGTGAGAGAGGTTATTGTAGGTCTCTGCAACATGGTCCTGTAGGAACTAGAATCGCATCCATACCTTGCACGAGCTCCGAGATATGCCCCGTCAAAGATCGCAGCCCTATGGCATTTACTGACCCTTAGGGACATTCTGGATTGGCGTGCTTGAGAACGTTCCAGCACTGAAGGGGATAGGACGAGGTTGGGGATAGGGTTTACCTGGCCACCCGGAGCTAACAAAGTAGATAGTTTGATCCCACGACAAAAGGTGAGAGAGATTTGGCAGTTTGCAACTTTGTACTAGCCGACACTGCAAGTTTCAGCATCACCCGAGATGGCGTTGTAAAACAAAAATGGAGTGTGATCTCCAAAAATTGAGAGAGGTTATTGTAGGTCTCCACAACATGGTCCTGTAGGAACTAGAATCACATCCATACCTTGCACGAGCTTCGAGATATGCTCTGTCAAAGATCGCAGACCTATGGCATTTAGTGACCCTTAGGGACATTCCGAGATTGGCATGCCTAAGAATGTTCGAGCACTGAAGGGGATAGGACGAGGTTGGGGATAAGGTTTACTCGGCCACCCAGAGCTAACGGAGCAGACAGTTCGATCCCACGACGAAAGGTGAGAGAGATTTGGCAGTTGGTAACTTTGTACTAGCCGACATTGCAAGTTTCAGCATCACCCGAGATGGCATCGTAAAATGAAAACGGAGTGTGATATCCAAAAAGAGAGAGAGGTTATTGTAGGTCTCCAAAAAGAGTGTTTAAAAATACAAAAACAGCGGGGGGTCCTTTGTATGGTTTGGCAGTTTGACCGTTAAAACGAGAAATTGTCCTAGTAGTAAGTGCTGGTAACGGTTTTGAAATTTGATTGTTGAGTGTTGAGAAACCTCAAGTTTGGGATTTTTCTTGTTGTTTTGAGTCTATAATAACCATTTCCATCTGAAAATTTGAGTGTTGAAACCATTTAAGAAGTATTTGCATAGTTTTCCCTAAAATTTGAGTGCATAAAAAGGGGTATGTGATTGCTCCCAAGGTGGATTTAGTGTTTTCTCCAAACAAGAGTTGCATTTTATGTTTGAAGTCATCTAATATAACCAAAGTGAAGGCGTTTGAACCATTTTGGGGTTCTAGAGACGTTGCAAAGTAAGAGTTCTAGAAAGCCCTAGGGTAAAGGGGCTAGAAAGGAGGGTTTTATAAAAACCATTGTAAAGTTGATCATGAGACCAAAAAAATAGAAGAATCCTTGCATTTGAGTCATGTATTAAGACTTTTTGGGTCATGGGAGTTCCAAAAGTCAAGGGATTGTGAGTTGCTTTGTAAATGGCCTCAAATTAGGCCTAGTTGGCAGACTGAAATAGCCAGTTTTGAGTGATATTTTACAAAACAAGTGTAGTTGGTTTTGGAGTATATTTTAGTGTGAGGAAAAGGGTATTTTAATCACCCAATAGTTTAGGAAGTTCTGTGAAATTTTTTGGAGAAAACATCAAATTAGTGACTAGCAAGGGCTAGTTGGAACAAGCCTAGAAGAGGCAAAATTGAGAAAGTGTAAGAGATGAGTTGCTGAGAGTGTGCAAGGAGTTGGAACATGTTTGATGAGATGTTTTGAGATGATCCAAGGTGTTGAGGCCATGGTATGATGCCAAGGATGAGTTTTGGTACTTGCATAAGGTGTTCCAACCAAGCTACAAATGCATAGGATAGGACCTTGTAAGGTACTTGCAAATTATGGTTCTAATGCCGACAAAATAGAACTCCCACCAAACTTGGAAATTTACCTTATCTTTAATGTCAAGGACTAAGTTCAATATAAAGGGCCTACATTCATAGAAGGACAAACAAAATCAAAGGTTGAAAAAGTCACTATCCCATTATAATCTCAGCCAAAAGCTGAAAAGGTTATGGATTCAAGAATCAAGAAGAAGACTTGTCATGGCACCTATATGGAGCATCTTATCAAATGGAAGGATCAACTAGAATCTGAAGTAACATGGATAGATGAGAGTAATTTTGGAAAGAAAGGTATTCCTTCAGATTTATCCACCATGAGTTCTTTGTCACATGGGGAGAATGGTGCAAGAGCACCTAGTGAGTTTGAAAATGATGATGCAACTACTGTAGATGATGCAAATATTGATGAGTTGTAAAGCGAGGGGGAGGAAATCACTATTGAATCCTTCCTAAAAATCAATGGCTTATTAGATGAACCAATTAACACTTTGTTGAAGAGTAATGGACAAAATATGTTCAATGCTCTAATCCCTAGATTAGGAAATATTCTTACTTAATAAGTGTAACCCCAAGCATTGTCACCATAGTTGGCAACACATGGTGAGAGTCCCAATCAACTAGTGAAAAAAATGACTAAGTTGATGGAGTTGAATCCTACATTACACACATCTCCTAGTAGTGGATAGGAGGATGTTGGGATTGGGAGCATAACACCTATTCCCTTTCCCAGTTTTATGGACAATTGATGGGAACTCAAGTAGATGGGAGAAATTCCAATTTTTTTGAAGCGATAAAGTTTTGTGATGTATTTAGAATATCTAAGATAGACTTATTTTTTATGTGAACTAAACCATTCTTACATTACTATTTAAATGTATTTGTATTGTTATAATAGTTTGATTGTTGGTCATGGTGTACTACTAGCATACCTAAAATTTTAATTAATTTTTTTGGTAAATTAAGTCGAGAGATATCTAATTTAAAATATGTAAAGTTTAGAAATATAAATAGTTCATCATAGAAATATTATAGAATTAATTTATTTTAAATAATAGAAATAATCATAACAAATAGATAGAAATAAAAAATAATAATTTTATACAAAAAGTTTTAATTTATTTTAAATAATTAAATAATAGAAACATCATAGAATTAATAATTCAGTAAAATCATAAAAAATAGACACTAAACAATCCCAAATTCAAACATACGAAGGTCCAACTAGAATAATGACTTTAAATAACCAAATATCAAAGCCAAACAAAGGAAATGGGACTTTTACCTTAAATGAATAAATTACATGAAGAAGGGTGGCTGGCTGTTTGGAAATCTACTTATTTTTCTTCTCTCCCTCCTGTCATCCAAGAGAACATGCAATGAAAGAAAAATATCGTCACAATAAGAAAATATGAAAAATATTGTTCTAGATTTAAAAAAATTGGAGACATCAAAACATAAAATCTAGATTCTAAACAAATCAAAACATAAAATCTATGATTTAAACTAAATCTCATCACTTACGCATCATAACAATACGGTCCACCTTAGTCATGTGGACAGTCTTGGGGAAGAGGTTGCAACAATGTATTTGGATCCAATTGATCACTCTTTCTCTCTCTCCCTCTCTCTGTATTCAATCTAATGAGCCAACTGGATCTGCTCGACATTTTAATGTCTCAAGTATTGCCTCATGGTCTGACTCACGAACTTTCCAAAGATTCTTATTATGTGGTTTTCCACCATATTTTATCAAGTGGACATTTGATGCGACAACAAGATTTGAATAATGAAGAATCTTCCTCTCTGTTTGCCAATCCTCGAATAACCACAAGTTAGGGTTCTTCATAGAATATCGTCTAGGCCATGTGCCGGTTACAACCACCGCACCGACATGGTACTCTAAACCTTCACCATCTATAACCGAGTGATCCAATTTTTGTTTGGCTTGAACACAACAACACAAATAATAATCTGTCCCTTCTTCATTGTCTTCAGGTGCAATAACAGCAAAAACATGGCCTGCAGTGACAAATGTACAAAATGCGGTCATTAATTCAGAAAATACTTGGGTAAAAGTTATAAAGTTACATATTGAAATTACAAAGATATATAAATATATATATTACCAGGTTGCACTAGATCAGACAAGTGGTCAAAGTCAATAGACGATTCCATCTGTACCATTTCCAGTGCTTGTGGGGGACGATAGGTGTCAATTGCGTCCAAAACCCGTATATCCCATTTGTCCACCCATTTAGTCGACTCACAGTCATCCCAATTTTCCTCTGCACATGATGGACAATAGCATGCCATTTTTCGTGTGTGGATACTCCATGAACGTGCATCAGAGCTTCTAAAAGAGTGCAACTCACTGGATCCTGTTAGTGTGCAACAATCCTGATATGGTGCAATGTTAGTATTATCTATCAACCAAAAAAATCTACGAACCGTAGACTCACCTTCCTTACCTGGACCCATTGTAGCGTTACACCACTGGAAGATGGATTTTGTATTTGTCAATATTGCTCCATCTTTGTACTTTAGTTCTTCACGAGCTAAGGCTCTTTTGATGCATGCACCTGCACCATTGTGCTCTCCCTTTCCATGACCAGCCTCTGTGAAATTCCACATGTATTGAATTCTACACAACTTGTGCATCTTGCTCAACCAATAGAACATCCATGCATTCTTGAATTGAGATGCACAATTCTCTGACCAAATAATGTGCTGACGATATGTGATACCCCTATTAGCCAAATCTCCATAAAATAGTTGAAAACAACCATGTACGAACTCCGTAGAATGTGATCGATCATCGCTGATGTAAAAATGGTACTCCCTCAAAATCTTCTTGTAATTATCTGTACTTGTAGGTGAATGCATGAATGTTATGTGAACAAATATGGAAACCTGTTGAGAAGTATAATACTTTTCTTACACCTTATTTTGTGGTTGTAGTGTGTAGTTCTCTGCAAAATCTACAACCAAAACAATGGTATCCAGTGGAAACATATCTTTGCACAACTTGAATTGCAAATCCAACCATCGAGCTCTATGGGTATGCCTTGCATACTCGTAAATAATGTTTTCACGAAAAATCTTCATGAACTCATACACTGGAATGTTTTCAATGACTAAATCACATCTTTTACCATGTTTCCCATCTTTTAGAGCATATATCACTATCTTAAATTTTCCGTAATCTACTATTTCATTTCCAATTGCATGTGTACTATCCATATGTTGACAAGTTGATAAAAGTTGCAAAGAATCACAAAATAAGCACATACCATCCAAGCATGATGTCTTGTAAAATTTTTGGTCGTCCCCTATTTCACATAAAATGTTGGATATGAATTCCCTTGAAGATCTTGGTGGCTCATTTATGTCACAATCCTGCAAAACAAACTGAGAATGCAAAATTACACATATATGCCTAAAAACATCAAAATGGTTAGAAAATTCAATATGTATCCTACAACAACAAGTTGTGCGTGTGTGATTTATCTTCACATAAAAAGGTTTACCCATCTCAAAAAATCTTTGACTTATTCGAATTTGAGGATACATACCAATAAATTTTGCAAAAAATTGTGTCTGAGTTGTGTCCAAAAAATGTTTCGCATGTGGTTCGCGATTCTGGCTACCAATCCTCCTTCTTACAACATCTCTTTGATTAGGGGAAACACGTGTGTTATTTTTCCAAAAATCTTCGATCAATGATTTCAAGGCTTCACTAATTTCTTTATCCTTTCACAGTAGTCTACCGCTAAATGTCCATAACTCATTTTTTGTTGGATCTTCCAATCTCTCATGCCTTAGCATGGCTCTCCTTAGAGTACCTCTACCAATTTTTAATGTTTTGCTTGTCTTTCTCATGAGTCGAGCTTTCTTCATTTGGCTACTTACTATTGTCGATGTAAGTACTCATCTTGCGATATTACTATCTTTGGTGCATGATTTAGAACCCACTTTGTCATAAGCATTCATTAGATTCTTTACAATATTTTTTTCATTTGAATCATCCATCGTTCTTAGCCCAAGAATCTTCATGATAGGCCTAAATTTTAAATTCCTCATCATTTCAACAAATAATTGGCATTGACCTATAATATTTAATTCATCAAAAAATAATCTCCACATACGATTAACTTTTCTTTGACAAGTACACTTGCTAATCTTGTCAGGCATTGATTTCAAAATGTTACTATCAATATCAATCAAATATTTTGGTCTTCTAAAATGAATTCTAGAAGGTGTTATAATCTCTTCAATTCTCTCAACATTTTGAACATCAACATAAGGTTGAGTGTATTGCGTACCTTGAATCGAAGATGATGTGCCTTGGCAATAAGATGCAAAAAATGGAATATCACCTACTTGATGTGTTGATGTTGTGCCTTCAACATGACATGATGGAGTGTGTATATTGTTGGATCTACAAATTAGTGTCTCTTCAACATGAGAGGACGATATGACTTCAACATTGGAAGATGGTGTAGCGGACGATATGACTCCAACATTAGAAGATGGTGTAGCTTCACAATTCAATTGTCTTCTTGAGCGTAACAGTCTCATTCGTTCTCTTTGTCTTTCCAATTCTTCCTCTTTGTTTCTTGGTACCGGTGGTTCTTGATCCTCTTCAAAAGTCAATTCTTCATTATTGCTTTGCAATTTTCTTTGCTCACGTAGTAATTTCATTTTATCTCTTTTAATTGCCAAATCTCTCTCCCTATCTTCATTTGTTTGATTTTTTGATTTCTTCCTTGGCATGATGATGATTTCTACATGTCAAATTATTCAAACATTTGAATTACTTAAAATGTGTAAATTACAAATTATTCAAATACATATAAAAATTATAATTATTTGAATGAATACACAATATATATATAAAACGACTTGTCAAATTTCTAACCATTTCGAAATAACATTTCATTGAAACATACAAATTTCAATGAATTCACTATATATTAAACAACATGTCAAATTATAATCAAATTTGTATCTATATATCAACAAACAATATTTAAAATAGATTGCACTAACCTTTTCTATACAAGGAATATTCAAAAAGTCTTCAAATCGTGTATCCAATGATTGAATTTGGTGTTTGCTAGCTTCCAAAAGTATTTGCCACCTTTAAATAGTGTTTGTTAGCTTGAAATAGTGTTTTCCACCTTGAAAGACTGTTTGTTGTGTTGAAACTCGTGATTTCTGTCGAGATAATAGAGTGCAGAATAGACCAAAAGTAGAGAATGAATGAAACAGGCCCCAAAGTTGCTTTTTGACCGTTTTTAGGTGATTTCACATAGTGCGTACGTGCTATAGTGTGTACGCACTATAGCGCGTACACACTATGTGAGAACACATCACTCTCCACCCTCCCTACTCTCTCTCTCTCCCTACTCTCTCTCTCTTCCTACTCTCTCTCCCCTCTCCCATCCCCTACACACTCTCTCTCTCTCCCCTCTCCCATCCTTTACTCTCTCTCGCTCTCCCTCTCCCACTGCCTACTCTCTCTATCTCTCTCACCCTCTCTCCTCTCCCATCCCCTACTCTTTAGATCTCTCACACACACTCCCATCCTCCCTCTCCCACTTCTTACTCTCTCTCTCTCTCTCCCCCATCCCCCTACTCTCTCTCACACTCTCACATCTGCTACTCTCTCTCTCCCATCCCCTAAACTCTCTCTTTTACAGATACACACTCCCATCCCCCTCTCTCTCTCCTCTCCCATCCCCTACTCTCTACTCTCTCTCTCTCCCATCCCCTACTCTCTCACACACTCTCTCCCATCCCCTACTCTCACTCTCTCTCTCCCATCCCATTCTCTCTCTCTGCCACCTCCTACTCTCTCCCACACTTTCTCCCATCCCCTACTCTCTCTTACACACACTCCCATCCGCCCCTCTCTCCCATCCGCTACTCTCTCTCTCTCTCTCCCCTCTCCCACCACCTACTATCTCTCTCTCTCTCAAGTTCTCTCTCTCCCTCTCTACTCTCTCTCTCCCATCCCCTACTCTTACTCTCTCTCTCTCCAATCCCCAACTCTCTCTCACACTCTCTCCCATCCCCAACTCTCTCTCACACTCTCTCTCATCCTTTCACTCTATCTCTCTCATCTCGTACTCTCTCTCTCTGCCACCTCCTACTCTCTCTCACACTCTTTCCCATCCTTTCACTCTGTCTCTCCCATCTCGTACTCTCTCTTTGCCACCCCCTACTCTCTCTCACACTCACACTCTCTCCCATCCCCTACTCTCTCTCTTTCATAGACATACACACACACACACACTCCCATCCCCCCTCTCTCTTCTCTCCCATCCCCTACTCTCTAGATTTGTCACACGCACTCCTATCCCCCTCTCTCTATCTCCCTCTCCCTACTCTCTCACACTCTCTCCCATCCCCTACTCTCTCTCTCACACTCTCTCCCATCCCCTACTCTCACTCTCTCTCTCTCCCCCATCCCATTCTCTCTCTCTGCCACCTCCTACTCTCTCTCACACTCTCTCCAATCCCCTACTCTCTGTTACACACACTCCCATCTGCCCCTCTCTCCCATCCGCTACTCTCTCTCTCTCTCTCTCTCTTGGGCTACTCTCTCTCTCTCCCCTCTCCCATCCCCTAAACTCTCTCTTTTGCAGATACACACTCCCATCCCCCTCTCTCTCTCCCCTCTCCCATCCCTTACTCTCTAGATCACTCACACGCACTCCCATCCCTCTCTCTCCTCCTCTCCCACTCCCTCTCCCACCACCTACTATCTCTCTCTCCCTCTCTACTCTCTCTCTCTCTCCCATCCCCTACTCTTACTCTCTCTCTCTCTCTCTCTCTCTCTCTCTCCAATCCCCAACTCTCTCTCACACACTCTCCCATCCCCTACTCTCTCTGACACTCTCTCTCATCCTTTCACTCTGTCTCTCTCATCCCCTACTCTCTCTCTCTCCGCCACCTCCTACTCTCTCTCACACTCTTTCCCATCCTTTCACTCTGTCTCTCCCATCTCGTACTCTCTCTTTGCCACCCCCTACTCTCTCTCTTTCACAGACACACACACACACACACACACACACACTCCCATCCCCCCTCTCTCTTCTCTCCCATCCCCTACTCTCTAGATTTGTCACACGCACTCCCATCCCCCTCTCTCTATCTCCCTCTCCCTACTCTCTCACACTCTCTCCCATCCCCTTCTCTCTCTCTCTCTCTCTCTCTCTCTCTCTCTCTCTCTCTCTCTCTCTCTCTCCCATCCCATTCTCTCTCTTTGCCACCTCCTACTCTCTCTCACACTCTCTCCCATCCCCTACTCTCTCTTACACACACTCCCATCCGCCCCTCTCTCCCATCTGCTACTATCTTTCTCTCTTGGGCTACTCTATCTCTCCCCTCTCCCATCCCCTAAACTCTCTCTTTTGTAGATACACACTCCCACCCCCCTTTCTCTCTCCCCTCTCCCATCCCTTACTCTCTAGATCTCTCACACGCACTCTCATCCCTCTCTCTCCTCCTCTCCCACTCCCTCTCCCAGGTCACCTACTATCTCTCTCTCTCCCTCTCTACTCTCTCTCTCCCATCTCCTACTCTTACTCTCTCTCTCCCATTCCCAACTCTCTCTCACACTCTCTCCCATCCCCTACTCTCTCTCACACTCTCTCCCATCCTTTCACTCTGTCTCTCCCATCCCGTACTCTCTCTCTCTGCCACCCCCTACTCTCTCTCACACTCTCACACTCTCTCCCATCCCCTACTCTCTCTCTTTCACAGACACACACACTCTTATCCCCCCACTCTCTTCTCTCTCATCCCCTACTCTCTACATCTATCATGCACACTCCCATCCCCCCAATCTCTCTCCCTCTCCCTCTCCTACTGCCTACTAGATCTCTCTCAAGTTCTCTCTCTCCCTCTCTACTCTCTCTCTCTCTCTCTCCCATCCCATCCCTTACTCTCTCTCTCTCTCTCTCTCTCTCTCTCTCTCTCTCTCTCCCATCCCCTACTCTCTCTCACACTCCCATCCCCTAATCTCACACTCTCTCTCTCCCATCCCATACGAGCTCTCTCTGCCACCACCTACTCTCTCTCACACTCTCACACTCTCTCCCATCCACTACTCTGTCTCTCTTACACACATTCCCATTCCCCCTCTCTCCCTCTCCCTCTCCCACTCCCTCTCCCACTGCCTACTTTCTCTCCCCCATCTCCTATTCTCTCTCTCCCCTCTCCCATCCCCTACTCTCTCTCTTTCATAGACACACACTCCCATCCCCCCTCTCTCTCTCTCCTCTCCCATCCCCTACTCTCTAGATTTGTCACACACACTCCCATCCCCCCTCTCTCTCCCTCTCCCACTCCCTCTTGCACCACCTACTATCTCTCTCTCCTACTCTCACTCTCTCTCTTCCATCCCCTGCTCTCTCTCACACTCTCTCCCATCCCCTACTCTCTCTCTCTCTCTCACCCCCATCCTGTACAGGCTCTCTCTACCACCCCCTACTCTCTCTCAAAATCTCACACTCTCTCCCATCCCCTACTCTATCTCTCTTATACACATTCCCATTCCCCCCCTCTCTCTCTCTCTCACACTCCCTCTCCCATTGCCTACTCTCTCCCATCCCCAACTCTATCTCTCTTACACACTTCCATTCCCCCTCTCTCTCTCTCCCTCCCACTCCCTCTCCCATCGCCTACTATCTCTCTCTCTCTCCCATCCCCTACTCTCACTCTCTCTCTACCACCCCTACTCTCTCTCACACTCTCACACTCTCTCCCATCCCCTACTTTCTCTCTTACACACACTTCCATCCCCCCTCTCTCTCCCTCTCCCACTCCCTCTGCCATTGCCTAATATCTTTCTCTTCCATCCACCCTCTCTCTCCCTCTCCCACTCCCTCTGCCATTGCCTACTCTCTTTCTATCCCATCCCCTACTCTCTCTATCTCTCTCTCCCCTCTCTCATTCCCTACTCTCTCTCTTTCACACACACCCATCCCCCCTCTCTCCTCTCCCATCCTCTACTTTTTCTCTCACTCGCTCTCCCTCTCCCACTGCCTACTCTCACTCTCTCTCTCACTCTCACTCTCTCCCTCTCTACTCTCTCTCTGCTACCCCCTACCCTCTCTCACATTTTCACACTCTCTCTCTTTCTCTCTTACACACATTTCCATCCCCCCTCTCTCTCTCCCTCTCCCACTCCCTCTCCCATCGCCTACTCTCTCTTCCATCCCCTACTCTCTCTCAAGCTACTCTATCTTCCCCCTCTCCCATTCCCTACTCTCTCTCTTTCACACACATGCACTCCCATCCTCCTCTCTCTCTCTCTTCCTCTCCCACTCCGTCTCCCACCACCTACTCTCTCTCTCCCCCATCCCCTACTCTCAATCTCTCTCTCTCACACACTTCCTCTCTCTCCCATCCCCTACTTTCAATCTCTCTCCCCCATCTCATACTCTCTCTCACACTTCCTCTCTCTTGCATCTTGTATTCTCTTTGCCACCCCTACTCTCTCACATTTCCTCTATCTCCCATCCTATACTCTCTTTGCCACCCCTACTCTTTCTCACTTCCTCTCTCCCCTCTCCCATCCCCTACTTTCTCTCTATCTCTCTCACACACACAAATAGCCATTCCCTCGCCCCACCCCCCCAGCTCTCTCTTGGTTTTGGTTTGCAATTTAGGTCTCAATAGTGCATGCACACTATAGCGCGTGCGCACTACTTTGAATTCAAAAGCGTTTTAATAGCGTGTGCGCGCTATAGGGCACATGCGCTATTCAAAGCTTTGCATTAAAACCAAGCCTAAGGCTTGGTTCTGCCTTGGAGATCCAACCCAAAGGTTTGGAGTTTATAAATAGGTCTGAGACGTGTTTTCCAGCAAACATACAAAAAATGATTGATTTTTCTTGTGTGCTCCCCTTCAAGATTCCTCATGGTTGGGTATTGATAAGATCAGGTTACATAACATTATAGGTCTTTGTGTTAGCTATCTAACCATATAATTTATTTTTAATTTGAACTATTTTAAGTCTTTCATCTATAATTTCTTTTGAATGTATGTTCTTTTTTTGTCAAAAACCACCATGTACTAATTGGGCTGTAGATTTTAGCTCATTCATCGAATTTTGTAACAACTTAGTTTTTTAGAAACTAGACTCCATTCTACACACTTTGAAAAAAAGAAGTTTTGATTTTAGATTAGTTTTCAATCATTTCTAGGGGGAGCACACAGATATTTCACGTTTTTGGGATGGGTCTAATTAAAAAATTCATTAAAAAAAAAATACACATTATAAAATTACCTGAAAAATCTAGGATAAACTGCATAGTGTTAGGTAACTTTTGACCAGAGCGATTAAAGAATTTCAAAAAAAAAGTTAAAATTTTAGGGGGGCCACACTTTGTACTATGTTATGTTTTTTTGGAATAAATAGTACCACTTTTTGTGGCCCCCTTTTTTGAGGACCTAAAACTAAACCATTTTGAAAAAAAATTAGTAGTTTAGAAACTAGATTCAAAGGACTACGACTTTTGTTTTTGTCATATCTTAAAATTTTGAGCGTAACTATCTTCAAATTCTTGTTGAAGTCCAGAATTTGCTGATTTCAGGAAAAAGGTGTCCACTTATACCCCCCTTTTGGCACCACAACTTGGTGCACTTACCCCCCCATTGCAAGCCACTTCCCGACACTACACATAGATAACCTACCCTAGGCTCATGAAATCACAAATCAAGAATCATAATAAAATCACCTCAATTCTATACAAGCAACTGAAAAACATCATAAAAGATAAGCCACAAAATTACATCATTTCTTCATGAGCAACTGATAAGCATCCAATAATAATCATATGATCACAATAGTTCTCTATCAGCAACTGAAGGCATCGATGATAAATCACAAAATCCAATGGTTCTCCAATGAGCAACCAGAAAGTATCCCAATAGTAAATTACAATACTGATCGAAGACTCCAAAATGGTCAAGTCAAAACATGACATCATCAAGAACATAACAAACACTTCAGTCCTCTCAAGCGATCGAAAAGCAATCCAAGTATAACTGATCGAGACTCAAAAATGATTATCAAATATAACTGATCGAGACTTGAAAATGGTTAAGTCAGGTATCTCAAATACACACATCTCAGCTTCACACAAGGAAACTGGAAAGCAATAACAAACAGTAAACACAATCATGTCATAGAGCACTTCATCACATCACCATGGTCGGGTTAAGAAAGATCGAGACCAAATCATCATGACATCACATTCACAATCTCGACCCTCTGGTAACAACCTAAACTGGTCAATACTAGAACAACCCCAAAATACAGAGAACACATAGAAAACATCAAAGTCTCACAGATTGGATTTGAAAGTATATTATTGAGTTAAGATAAGGTTTATGTTCCAGTTTAACGTCTATCTCAAGTAACTAAGTTTTCACAATTAGCCCTTACAATTAACCCATTTCTATATTTACATGATTGTACAATTACCCTATAAATATTCTAAGGATAATCTTTTATTTATTAAGTTATAAAAATGATCCTTAATGATTTTAAATAAAACAATTATGACTTTATTAAAAATCATCTTTATTTAAACCCACATTAATAACTTTCATTAAGTCAATAGTCTAATTATACGATTTTATCAAATAATATCCATTAATGATTTGAATAAAATAATTACAATTTTATTAAAATCAATAATTAAATACCCGATAATAATAACTTCTATTCTTAATTAAATATTAAATCATATTAATTAATATTAATCAATATTTTATTTAAATATATATTACAATTGTTATTAATATAACAAATTATAAAATATTATTGAAATTTAATAATGAAATTAATATTAAATAATATCATAAATTTAATTTAATTTAAAAATTATTAATATTAATTATAATTTATAATATTAAAAATTATCATAACCAAACCTGAAATCCGAAATGGCAAACTAGTGGTTATATAAAAAAAAACATAAGCGATTAACAATCGCTTCCTGCCTTATACGCAGGACAGGACTGTTGTCACAGTCGTCCTGCGTCAGCAGGTACGACTGCGTATAGCAATCGCCTGCTACATATAATAAAGGGGCAGGGGGTGGTTAAGCCGTCCCTCCCCAATACTTGATTATTAATTTATATATATATATATATATATATTTTTAAAAACTATTTTATTTATATCAGAACTTGTATATAAAAAAAAGATTTGTTAATTAAAATTTACATATATGTATATATATTTTTATCTCAAAATTATAATAAAATTTATTGATATTCAATCTATTAAATGTATACATAAAATAATTCTTTTTAATATATATAAATATATTGAAAACTTGTTTTTTTCCTTATATTGATATAGAAAATATAAGCCAACCATCCGAACTTCTAATTTAGAATTTCAGTCTTAGATTCAACCCTTCCCATTTAAATCTTATGTATACAGAATTTTATTGACAAGCATCTGATAAATTTCAATATTGTAATGTTTAAACATTCATCATAGAGAATTCAAATTTACAAACCCCAAACACGAAGAAGACAGAAAAGGAAAATTGCCTATTTAATCGATAATCAAAAACACAAGACCCTACATAATCTTGATGCTATTATGCAATCTCCAAGAATTGTAAAAGAATTCACTCCTCTCAGTAACCTTCTTCTGGAAAACTTTCTTGGTATCAGCCTTCTGAAATTCGCTTCCAAAAGTAGTCTCCCAAAAATTCCCGTCCAAAAACGTGTCCCAATTCGTGTCCCCCAAAGAATGAACTCCCAACGTTGTGATAAGAAAATTTTCTCCTCAAACCGGGGCACTAATTGTGCGTTCACCCGAGAAGACTCTTTGCACAACTGAGTTAACTCAAATTAACCTTTCTTATCTTTTCTTTTAATTTGCATTCATCTTTTATGCACATTAAGTTGATTTATTAAATAACTTTATTTAATATTCTACTTGACTTCTATTTTAAATTAATTTATTACTTTAATCTCATGTGCACTTTGTGAAATTAAAATAACATTATTAATTTCTATTATTTAATCTTTTAATTTAATTCTCATATTTAAACTCATGCTTAGATCATGCGATCTAGAATCCTTTAATAATTTAATGTCTTTCAACTTTTTAAATTAATTTTAGAAACTTAATTGATAACATATTTAATTAATTTAATTAACAATAATATTTAGCATTTATTTAAAAATGAACTCCAATATATTATTATTAAATTAAATAAATATTATCCTATTCTAAATTTATCTTTGAACTTTAATCTCCAAATTTAATTCTTTTATTTAATTAATTTCTCAATTAATTAAATATTAAAGATATCATATTAATTCTCTATTAAATTAAATCATTAATTAATCTTTTTAATTAAACTTAATTAATAGAAAACACATCAAGGACTCATAAACAACATACGAAAACCCTACATAGAAAAACAGATACTAAATCAAACAAAAAGGGTTATAATCACGAAATTACATCATTTGATGCATTCGGAGGGTACTTAACTCAGATACTTGTCCTAATTATCAATTAGGACAATTGGCTAAAGGGTTTAGGAATTGGACTTAAGAGTTTGTCTCCCCTCTCTTACCATTGAGATAATGCGATAGGGTACGCTCATCTTGACAATTCAGGAAAGTCGATACCTGGTACCTGCAACCTGCATAAAATCCACGCATGTGCAAACACAATATTCTAAACTAGACAGACAATGGCAGGAAGTGGTGCATTGTGTAGATCCCGACTAGCAGGTGACTACGACTCCCTTCCTTAACCACATCAGAAACACCATACATAAATAAAACAAACACGCACACCATACACATGTAGTATGGGGTAAGTATCCATAAGAAGGCACATGTGATAATAAACCATCTAACTAATCGTCATCGATAACTGAAAACATTGAATAATCATCATACATGCATGAAATATAGAGTACCAAGTAATCTCATTATATAATAAACTGAGTGTAAAACAACATCTGATAATCTCTAAAATAATAATACTAATCATCAAACATAAATTGGCCTAAAAGAGTTTGGCAAGGATGACAGAAATGTGACTTAGGGGCAGGCACTACATGTCGTAGTATCAATCTAATCCCTAGAACCACTATTGTGTATGTTCTCAAAATGTTTTCCAATCACACACATAGTCCTAGAAAAGAAAATTTGGTAGCACTATGGTTCTTAGTAATGTTCAACTCTGTAGCTTTTGCAATCTAGAGTGGGCAAAATCCAATCCCGCCGCATCAGGGTTTTGACATATTTCAAGAATTTAATCAATTGAAGATACTGAGGAGATTTGACAGCCCAACAAAAGACTACACTGGTGAGGATTTCCCCCACAAGGACATTTATATAGCAGTTGCTACTACCACGTCAAAAATGGCTATTACCGCTTGAGGTACCATTCATGTGGCTGACCCAATAAAGAGAATTTCCACTATGGTTTAACCCTCTCTAACCAAGAAAGACTCACAAAGTTGTACCACATGGGGACTTAGTTTGGATTCAAGGGTTCCAAGTTTCTGATGTGCCCAAAAGGGAACAGAGCATACTCCTCTAGCCTCTTCACCTTACTTAAACATAGCAAACAAGATTCTTTGACATGCTAATTTGAAATCACCTCACAAACTATTTGAAAAATCCAACAACAAATACTACCAATCTCAAAAGAGAGAGGACTAATAGATGTTGAGGACAAATCCAAGCAGAATAGTGAGATAATAACAAATATCTTCCCTAACTACAAAGGGATCCATCGTCAAGAGGAGCTTCACATGTCAAGTAGGTGAATGAAGCTGAGTCTCTCAAGATCTCCCAAATAGTGTTCATAGGGCCTCATTACTATTTGAAACATAGATGCATGAAAGCAAACCTAGATCCAATTTTAGAGCACCAAATGAAGTGTGAATCTATGAAAGCATGTAAAAGCACTCAAGCCAAACACATGAGATGTTCATTTTAATTCCAAATCCAAATGTTATAGAGATCCAAAAAAATACCTGAAAATCCTTGCAATGCATCTTTTCTTTGTTGTACCTATCACTTACGCTTGAACACTCACTTGCAATGAACAAAGCAACAAGCAAAACAAGCAAACACAAGATATGCAATATATATCCAACTTATGCAAAACTAGGGTTAGATCTAAAAATCTAATTTTTAATAATGATAATAAAAAAAAAAAAACCCAAATAAAATTTCACACCATGCATTGATCCATTGTAAAAATTAAATGCAAGCTATTCATTAAATGCCCTTTTTTTCAATTGATTTTTAACCTAGTCATAAAGATTGGATCTACATGATATGAATTCGGATCCAAAACTCAAAATATAGAAAAGTGACCCTTATAAAAAATCAAAGAGCTTTCCAAAAATGTCAGAATTTTGAAAAGATCTTTTAATTTGTGCCCTAGGGAGTCATTTTATCAAAATAGACCAACTTTTATAAATTGAATTATTGACCCCTAATATGATCTCTAAAATCATAACATAAAGAAAAAAACTCTATTTAAAATTTAGAGAGCTTTTTGAAACTATAAATTTTTCTTTAAAATGTGCTAATTTACTCCCAAAAATGATTTTTTATGAAAAATCAAGGAAAAATCATAAAAAATCAAAAATACCTCAAAAAAATCTAAAAATTGGACCGAAGCTTATCTGATATATCACCATCCTGAAAAGAAATTTCAAATCAAAATATCTAGCCATTTGAAAGATTTGATCAAATATTTTAAATCTAGGGTTTTTTTGAGTCTCCAAATAGATATGCACAAAAACTAGCAAGCAAAGGTGGGTTGCCCCACAGTGGGCACCAAAGATGTATACCTAAAATGTGAGCACACTTCTATGAGTCATTATATCTAAGATTACTCAAAAATGAGGTCTCAAATGGCGACTCATAGCTCTCTATTCATGGAGTGCAAGGGTTTGTAATGGAGGCCCTCAGCTTGACCTAGTTTGTGCCCATGAAAGTACACCATGAAACAAGAGATTCAAGGATCCAAAAATATACATGCAAATGAAAATGAAAACTAATCTATATGATGACAATGCCAAACAATGCAAGAAAGGAAATGTAATAAAAATGCAATACTAATCTATGAAAATAAATATGACTCTAAGATAATAGGCAAATGCAAGGATGAAACCTCATGATAGAAACCATGGATGCAAGAGAGAATAAGACAAGAAGATAGAAGTTCTCTACAAAAAGCTTTGATGCTCAAACTCCTTCTTCAAAAATTGCTCTCCAAACTTGTAGCATAACAATAGCGTCATTGTGGATGAATTGCGGATGAATTGTAGATGTCCAAAATGAGGAGAGGGCTCTCCCTTATAAAGGAAAATATGGAGGTGAGAGGCTTCTCACAACCAATATGGGATAATAGACTTTGACCCATGTGAGACAAAATTCCACCAATGAAAAAAGAGGAGTGTTTGAGAAGAAAGTGGAAAGAGGAAAAAGAGGACTCCCACTTCTAAAGAGATATGTGCATTTAAGTGCAGAGAAAATAAAAAAAGATTTATTTAATTTTTTATTTAATTTTATTTCCTTTTTCAAGTGGGTTTAATTTATTTAATTAAAAGGGAGCAAGTTATTTTAATTAAATTAAAAGAGGGGTTTTTCTCTTAATTAATTAAATGTGGATGAATTTAATTAAAAGAGAGGTTTTCTTTCAATTAAATTCGGGCTTATTTTATTTAATTAAAAGGAAGATTTTCTTTTAATTAAATAAGACTTAGGATAAAATGATCAACCTTAGAAATAAAATAATTGAATTTGATCAAAGAAATTGATTTGAATTGATTTAATAAAATATTGCAAACCATTGATTCAAGAAATTTGATAAATTGAATAATGGGGGCCCATAGTCTAGGCGACTAGTTTAGGGAGCATACAATATGCAATGGTCCAAGTATTGAAAAAGTGGAGGCATTATCTCTTACCCAAGGATTTTGTAGTATGCAAAGATAGCCATGCTTTGAGCTTCTTGAATGGACAAGAAAACCTTAAGCAAAGGCACCTAAAGTGGGTAGAGTATCTACAAGCCCACACCTTTGTCATTAAACACAAAAAAGGGATCAGAAACAAAGTTGTAAATGAACTAAGTAGGAGAGTGCTAGCCATTCAGGAGATATAGTTGCAAAGTGTGGGAATAATTGATATTAAAGATCTCTATAAAGAGGACAAAGACTTCAAAGAAGCATATGAGGCATGTGAGAAGTTCATGTAGGGCTTTAAGGTAAAATTTACTGATTATATGTTACAAGAAGGACTACTATTCAAGGGACACTTCATTGTATACCCCAATGTTCCATGAGGGAGAATATAATCAAGGAGAAACACCAAGGCAGTTTGGGAGGCCACTTTGGAGTGGATAAGACACTTGAGAAGGTAAATAGGCACTACTATCAGCCTAAGTTGTAGACAGATGTGAGGAAATTTGTGGAGCATTTTCAAGTATGTCAAAGAGCCAAGGGTCATAGTAATAATATTGGTTTGTATCAACCCCTAACTATACCAAAAAGACCTTGGGAGTGCCTAAGCATGGATTTTGTTTTGGGACCACCTAAGACACCTATAGGATATCACAGTGTCTTTATAGTGGTTGATAGGTTTAGCAAGATGACACACTTCATTCCTTGTAGGCAAACCAATGATGCTTCACACATTGAAAGACTTTTCTTCAGAGACATAGTAAGGCTTCATGGATTACCACTCAACATTGTGAGTGATAGGGACAATAAGTTTGTGTGCCACTTTTGGAGGACTCTTTGGAAGATGTTAGGGATGAATTTGTCTTTCTCTTCAGCTTATCATCCTCAGTCAAATGGCCAAATTGAGGTGGTAAATAGGTCAGTATGTAATCTACTAAGGTGCTTAACTAAGCAACATGGAAAGTCATGGGATCACATCATAGGACAAGTAGAATATGCTTACAATGACTCCATTAATAGGAGTAATGGGAAGAGCCCATTTGAAATAGTTTATGGAGTAACTCCAAGGTGAGTCATGGAATTGAAGGACCTCAGTTTGTAGGATAACAGGAGTGCTCAAGGAGAATCCTTTGTAGAGTAGATGAAAGAACTTCATGAACAGGTTAGAAGAACTAAGTTGCAACATCAAGTGGAGAAGTAAAAAACTAGAGAATATAAAACAAGGAGGGATTTTCAGTTTAAGATGGGAAACTTGGTGCTTGCTTATCTTAGGAATAGCCAACTAAACTGATGATGAAGAAGATAGGACCTCTGAAAATCCTACAAAAGTTTGGGAACAATGCCTATGAAGTGGAACTTCCTCTTGATTTGGATATCTCACCCATTTCTAATGTGTGTGATATGTTCCTTTACAAGGGTAGCCATTTTGATATTGGTCAGCACACCCTTGCAGACTTGGAAGGAGAAGATTGGGTTCAAGACTTATCAAATCCCCAACCTTTGCAATTGGACAACATAGTGGACTCCAAGATGATTAAGAAGACTAGGAAGGGCACCTATAAGACCTATATGGTGAAATGGAGAGGACTCCTAGATTTTGAAGCCACTTGGATGACTGAAGATGACATTCTTAAGCATGGGGTCACTATTGAAGAGAATCTCCTAACTCAAGGGACTTAAGTTCTTTGTCCCAAGGGAGTATGGTGTATGGCACCTTCCCTTTATTGGTTTTTGTGAGTTGTTAAGGGTTAGTTAAGTATTGGAGTGTGTCCAATAAGTTCCAATGGATTCCAAGAATCCAACTTATCCCATTATGTTTATAAAAGAGAAAAATTGCTCAAAAGGTCCTAGAGTGTTAAAAGTTGTAAAATGGGTAAAATATGCTAAGGATGAGAAACTAAGGTTTCTAGGTAGTATATAGGTCCTACGAATCCTAACTAGGATCCTAAAATAGGCTTGGAGTTACTCATTTGATCACAAAGTTGTAAAGAGAAAAATTTGCTCAAAAAGTGCTAAGTTGCTCAAAAGTTTCTTGAGCAACTTTTGCTGCAAATGGAGGTTTGGGTAGTAATAACTACCCATGCTTGGGTATTTGAGCATGAGAAGCATATTTTGGAAGGTTAAAATTCTTTCTAGTCATACCCACATGTGTGAGAAAACTGTATGGACTGTTCCTTTATTTTTCATTATTTTTGTAGACCTTTCATGCACTAGTAAGCTTGTGTGCGGATTGGAATAGATGATCTAACTTCTAGATTTTTTAGTGTAGTGTTTCTTCTTTATTTTTCATATTCAAATTTAGTCTAAAGTTGTAATGTTGGAGAGTTTGGGAATTTTTCTTGGTGACTAGTCTGTGATTCCCATTCACTGGGTTGTTGTCACATTGATGGCTCTAACCTGATCATCCATGGTGGAAAATGTATGAAACCTTCTGGGATGATAAGTTAGACTCTATACATATGGTTTTTGTTTCATTTTTTATTTTTTTGACTTGTTACCAAGCTATGGAGTGATGCCCTAGGCTGACTGCTGGGAGTAGATGAGTTAGGATAGTGAGAAGAAGTTATTGCAGAGCACACCCATGATCTGCCATGGCCAATCTAATGGCATGGTTAGAATCCATAAGACTTTACCTTGATGAATCAAGTGGTTGTAGAGGTTTTAGTAAAGTTTGAAGAGCTTTATAGGTCTTTTGGTGAAAACTGGTCCAGAGGCTAGAAAAGATAGGCTAGAAACTAGGGCTTGAGGGTGAATAGGGTTGTGGGTGTTTTGAGACTTTGTAAATTTGGATTCTAGAAGTGATAGGTGATAGCTTCCAGAAATATAGGGTCTTCCATGGGGTTGTGTGGAAGAAATATGAGAAACTGATTAAAATAGTTCTACTAGACCTAATGCATTTAGGCCTAATTAGCCCTATTTGAGGTTAGTGACCTTTTGGTGTTTGTGGATGTGACTAGAGGTGGTAGAAAATTTCTAAAAGGATAAGGAGGTTATCTGAAACACTAGTAAGAACCAAGTAAGTTTGAGAATAAGATCCTAAGAAATGGTTTAGGGTTCTAAGGGAAGGAAGGGCTAGTAGGACTAGTGCCTTAACTAAGCAAGACTAAGTTCTACACCAATCTCACTATACCTAGGAGGCAAGTTGGGACAAGGCTCTTGAAGGGAAAGGTTGGTGAAAATAATTAGAAACCAAGAACCATTTGATGATTCAAGGATTAGAACCTTGATTAGAAGTGCTTAAGAGTTAGAGCCCTAGACCCTATACTTCAGCTACCTAAAGTGTAGTTTTGAACAATTTTTATCTTTCTTGCTACCTTTTATTGCCTTCAAATACCTATAGAAAATATGCATCATTAAAAATGTTACTAATATACCAATTACTCACCACTTTAAATTTATTAATACATAATCTTTTGTTCAAATATTTTCTTCCTACAAAATGGATCAAGATTGAATAATATATAAGTCCAACTAATATAAAAATTACAAGTTCCTGAACCTCCTTATTTCAAATACCAAGCTACTAATCCAAACTTCTCTTATTCAACACCTTTTTCCCTTTCATATTTAACATGGTATTCCTAAGTTATCTCAATGGTGAATAATTTGTACTCTTGAAAATTAGGCCAAAATTTCAAATCTTAGAAGAGGTAAGATATGTATGCCTCATTTCTAGCATAGTTAGGTGTCTTATATAAGGTGTTTGAGATAGTCCCATATTACTGTAATCATATGTAAATCCAAAACAAATGATTGGTATCATGAGCTATAAAATATCATCTCCTTTGGACTTTCTTGTTCTTCACTTATTTTTAAGATTCAATATAAAAAATATCACTTAGTACTCTTAGAAGATCCTAGCTAATTTTATCACCCCTAAAAATTAAGTCATAATGAACTTGCATTTCATGCTTCTTAATTAAATTGTCAATTTCTTATGGTTAGAATTTTGATTTGATTTCTCAACTAAATTATCCATTTGTATGATTAGTATTTTGATCTTGTCTTGTACAATATCATTCATAGTATCATTTACATAAGTTAAAAAAATCATTTTTGTCTCTGTTTGGAAACTTAGAAAAGACTTAGTTTAGATAGAGTGGACATGCATTTGTTAATTCTTCTAGTAGATTTTCCTTTAGTATTCCCAGTCCTTTTTTTAAACCAAAATTATTCATATTCTTCACCCATAACCATGTTCAAAGTTCATACATTTCCCTTTTATTCATTAGTTATAGATAACCAACAAAAGGGGACTATATTAGTAGATAAAAAGCATCTTTTGCCTGAGTTACAATGAAAGAGGATGGAAGAATTCTTGAAGCATTAATAACTAAATAATATCATAATATTAACAAATAGTAAAAGGGGTTAATTTGGAAAGCTACAAAACTTACTAGACTTAATCAAATAAGAGACTATAATTTATGTATATCTTTGTGTCTGTATGTGTAGAGAGATATATTATTTGAGTTATATATTTTTAATTGCATTCACCCAAATGTGTAATAGGCACTTCAAATAGAATATATCTCAATGTATTATGCACACATATATTTATAAAAATAAATATAAGGTATTAGTAGTTACGGTACATGGAATACAATATCATTTTTTACTCTAATAATAATTTGAAAAATAATATTATTTTAATATTATTGTATTAAAAATATATATTAATATTATGATTAGGGTAGTAAACTTTTATATCTATGATAGATATATAATTTTTATATAGTTTTCACAAATCCACTTCAAAAATATATTTAAGGTGAATAATTCACTTATAAAATATATTTAATATCTCATTTAGAAAATCACATATATGATCATTCATATTAACAAAATGTGTGTTTTTAATTCATAAACCATAAGAAAGACTTGGGGATCAAACCACCTAAGCTAAAACTGACAATTCATATTAATAAAATATACATTATTTATTCAAATAAATCGGCAAAGACCCCAAGCCATTACAATTTTAATCATAAACCATGACAAAGGTTTGGAGATCAAGCCACCTAAACTATATGAAAACATTAAAGTTTATAAATGGTTCATATAAGACATATTAAAAAGTCTTGAAACAACAACCTCAAAACCATATAAACAACACTTCATTGTAGTGGTGTAAATATATTACAAAATTCTCACTAATGAGAATGGTATTTTGACTTGTATTTATATTATGATCATGATATACTTCTTTCAATAGAATGTGAAAATTGCAATATAGTTGTAGTCTCTTTGGAAACTACATTTGTAATTAAATGAATAAGATATTGAATAGGTGGTACTTCAATGCACAAAATCAATCATATGACCTAAAAATGAGTTTACATGTCATTAGCAACCATTCTTATCTAGTCAGACATTTAGAATGGAGTTCAAACTTGGTCATTGAATGAAAGATAACTTAGGTAATATTAGTTTCTACATGAATTACATATAAATTTGACTACCTATTTTAATGATGAAAGTGACCAGTGTAAGCACTTAAAGTTAATTGTGTAGAGATGTTTAAAATAAGAATCTTATTTTATATGTAGAAATGATATCATAAATGTATACAAAGATGACCTAACTACTTATACTCTAAGGATCAAAATGATCGTTGTAAGAACCTAGACTCAACCTCATAGAGTTGTCTAGAATATGGAATTTCCTCAAGTCCTAAGAAATGTATCTTCAACATGGAAAGAAGGATTGGGATTGATGTAAAATGAGTTAAAGCTATCGACCTTATCCTATTAACCAAAATTGTGAAGGAATTTTAGTAATTTTTGGGAACATAAATTTTGTTTGAAAGGGATGTTTTTTCTTTACTTTGTAGAAAAAAAGGTGATCTCAAAGGTTCTAAAGAAGGGATAATTATCAATATGAGACAATGAATCGACTAATTTCTTTTCATAATGATTTAAGATGGATTAAAATTAGCACTAGTTGTACAGTGATGTCAAATTACTCAAAAAAAAAAAAAATCTTTCATTTTTCTTTCTTTATTTATTATAATTAATATTGTCTTATTGTAGAATAACAATGATGTATGTGAATAAATAACATATTATTCAAAAAATATTTAAGAAATATTAAATTTACTTATTTCATAATAGAAAAGCATGACTACTTTATTAAGGCAATAAAGAGATTTAGAATATATTTTAGATTATTCAAGATCATAGAATTTGTCACACATATAGTTGTTAAGGGTATCTTTGTGCAATAAAAGGCCTTAAAAAAAAAATCCAGATGGATCAACAAGATAAAATCTAGTTTGAAATGGAGGTCAAAGTTTTAAAAAGTCAATTAGAGGCCAAGACCAAAAAAAAAACTTGTCCGCTAGGTCTACACTAAGGACGTAAAAAAACACTTTGTCTACTTGGTCTACACCAAGGATGGAAAATAGGGACTTCATCCACATTTTACACTGAGGACAATATGACCCAATGATTGTCTATTCAGTCTATACCGAGGACCAAACATGAGATTCATCATGTACTTGGTCTACACCAAGGATATGAAATATATGAGCATACAAAAGAAAAAAAGGAAAGAAAGAGAGGATAAATCCACTTCAAGAAAAGGCATGCAAGCCGAGTAAACTTAAGAATGAGCCAAATAACAAATTATTTAATTGGCCACTTTTCTAAATTCTAGAAAAATATAACAAAGTGTGAAAATGACATTTTAACATTAAAAGGGTAGATTCAGATTATGATATCAATTATCCAAAATGTCCTCAATAAATCCCGATTCCACTTGATCATATTACAAAGTTGGAGTACTACAACCTCTAATAGATTAATCACACCCAACATGGTGGCATGCAAGTTTTGGATGACACACAAAATGAGGTATTCACAAAAAAGGTAGAAAATCAAATTTACATGAAATTAAAACCCTTTTGAACTTAGGTACCCTACATCAAATTCATATAATAAAATTCCCAATTCAAGTACCTACATAAAATTGGGCAACATAACACTTATAAAACCCCAAATTAGAAAGTGGAAATATGAAAATGCTCACATGAACCCAATCAGGCACTAAAATTGAAAAGACCATGTGGGAGTGCCAATTTTCAACCCACTAAACCAATGTAGCATACTTAATTTAGTTTCATGAAGCATCAGAAGCTGCAAGATGTGCTACCTATAACAAAGTTGTGAAAACTAAAATGAAGAAGAAAAATCCAAGACTCCATAGAATTGGATGAAACTTTTAACAAAGAAGAACAATACCAACATGAATCCAATAAGATGACATCTACAATAATTCAACAAGCAAATCAAGCCCCAACAAGTACAAATGTGATTTTCTCCCATGCAATTTAGACAAAAATCCAAACTCTCACTCAAAAGTGAAAGTGAAAAGGGAGTGAAGAGAACATACTTTTCAAAAAATAAAAGCACTTTTTAATAAGACTTTGAAAACAAATTTTTTTATTGCAACATCATTAAATATAATCTTATTAGAAAGTTGAACTTGATCATTCATTTATTTTTATATATAGAACTCGGTTATGTACATGTATATGAACGTGTGTAGTCTTTCTGTAAATCTTGATTAACGTAGCTAATTTTTAGATATTACATGCTTCACCTAAAAGGTGTGTGCAGGATTATGGTGGGCCAAGCTATGGCCTTAAGTGGCAACAAAATATCAAGACATCAGTGTTAGTCAACTTGATGTGAAATCTTGATCTAGTTGTGAACCTAATATAAAAAAATTCTAAGAGTACAGTCTGTAGTAAATTGAATGTAGTTTCTAAAATACTAGCCCTTTTATGATTAAAAAAATGCTTTAACTAGTCAAAGTTTGGAATTTCAATGCAAAAGTACATAAATTTGAGGAAAAAATAAGAAGCAAGTGTATGCCTGACCACCTTAATCACAATCATATGATAATTTTTTGTTGAGATTCTAGATATAAGAAGTAGACTCATACCTAGATGTGATGCATATTTTTTTGTAATTTTAATCCTCATAAATAATAAATTTTGGATTTTCTTCTATATCTTTTAGAACAAACAATTCTCGTGTCTGACCACCTTAACTCGTTCAAAACTATACAAAATTAATTTGTTTCCCTCATAGTAGGAAAAAAAAGAATGTAGCACATCTTTCAGATTTTGAAAAGGTTATATCTTTTAAAAGTTATAAATTTTTTTCAATCAATATGTAAATCAACACTTTATAGAAAACTCCATTAGAAAATAAGTAATAATTACTTACTAAGCTCAACATTTGATAATAATTATATTAATGGAAAGATGATTTAATGTCCTTAAGAAACCATTTTCATTTCATCAAATTCAGATAAAAAGTGATATTTTCATATCACCATTTTTTGGCCCCTCATGATCCTACACATACCCTAAATCTAGTTATTTATGCTCATCAAATTTGTAAGTGTCAATTTTTAAGTTTTTCATCACTCCATTTATGAACGCATTAACCTAAACTAAACATTATAAATATTTTAGTTTTTTTACTCTTCCCAAATTTCAAGTATTTGAGTGTAAAACAACAATAGGAGCTATTATATATAACTCTTTGAACACTCTACATGGATAAGTTTTTTTGTAATGTGTACAATATATTCAAAAAAATACATAATACATTGTGAAAACTAGAATGTGACTATGGTGTCCGCACTAAATATGATTTACAATTGAGAAAATTTAGTTTCATTAATACTATAATTTAAATCCTTAGGAATGCCCCCTTGGTCTATTTGATATACCAAAATTGGAGGACGTACTACTCACCTCAATGTTTGGTCTTCATTTTTCCCAACATAAACATAGGTTACATTGTAGCATCCTTCCCAAGTTTAACCATTGGAAAGCTTTATAAATAATTTATATTTTGGGATGTAGGGATCACAAATCAAATAATTCGTCAAAGGATACAAGATATAAAATTACTTTAGCACGAACTTTACTAATAGGCTAGTATACAAAAATTGGTTCTCTACAACATCCTTGAGGCTACACAGAAAGAGTCATATATCATATCATTTTTGTTATAAAATTCAAATGTTAAAGTAAAAAAATATGTTATTAATTAATTAGATCCCTTTTTACACTAACACAAACACAGTTAAGATTACTTTGGTCATATACATTTTGTCTCAAGTTGTAAGATTTAGACGCATTGTGATTATATATTAAGCTTATCTCTAGCATTGGTTTATTTATTTTTCCTTATAATAAGGATTCATTATAATATAAATAAATGCACATTTATTTTGACTCATGAAAATTTAGATCAGTCTTTTTGGCCTCTGTAACAATTATTTTCCCTCTTTTCTATGACAAGTGTTTGATTATAGGCGATCCTTAAGAGTTTTAGGATTAGGAATTAATTCCAAGAAAAATATCAAATAGTTCTTATGTCTCTCTTATGTTTCCACATTTTGCATGCTTGCCTCAAGTTAATTGCTTATGCAACATATACAAAATAATATATATCTTTATGTTTTAGCAGTTAGATATTTAAGGCCACAAAGGACTATACAATATTATTTTCTTCTTCATTTTGGAGGAGAATGGCCCAATTGGTAAATAGATGTCACCATAAAGAAGACATACAATACGTTGTTGAAAAATGCCTCAAAGAAATGTGACATTGCACAACTCTTCAAAGATATACTGATTCCAAGTGACATTTTCCAAGCATCGAACTTTTACAGGAACTTATGTAGAAAATCTAATAAAGAGAAAATTAATTATATACTCTTTTAAATGATTTCAAATTGTGACTAATTTTCTTTTTAACTTATCTTATATGGATGAGTATTGAAGTTCACTAATAGTTCCCTGTATCATTCGAGTAAAGTAGTTCAAATCTCAAGCTTGTCATCTAGAATGATAATACTTCCATCCAATATTATGATAACTTTCTATTTTATGATTATCTATATTTTACAAATTATTTGATATACTTAATATGCGTATGCAACATGTTATAATCACTTAACTAAACATAAATACTATAATTTTTAATCATTAATATTGTCTTCAACATCGAAATTTTCAAATGTATACTTTTAATATGTGTCCCTTCGTCAATGTACTTACATGTTTATATATATAGATGTCAATGTACTTACATGTTTACATGTTTATGTACTTAATAGTCGCTTCTTCACGCTGATGCCATGTGTTTAGTTTCGGCTTTGGCCACTTGAACTCTCTCACGGGATGATCTTGTATCCCTCGACCTCTTTTTTGTGAATTGTATCCTAAATATATATTTTTTAATAGAACAGGACTATTCATCAAAAAAAAAAAAACCAAACATACACTAACCAAGCCTGCCTCCTGCTAAAAAAAATTGTATCCAATTATACATAACTATTAAGATAAATACAATGAATACAATAAGATATTATACAAAGGTATATTTATTTGTCGGAGACGTTTAAACTACAAAATTAATATTTCGACATGTGGAGTCATTAAATTGAGCTGGTAATCCCAGATATCGATTGATTCGATCGCTTGATGGTGTTATTTCTGCGAAATCATTAGTTAAATCCTAACTCAGACGGCACCACAATTTCTTCTTCTTGTCTTGTTTCGGCAAATCAAAATATCCAGAGCGGCAGAAGGTAACATCACACTTCATTTAAGTGAGAAGAATCTCTTAAATCAAACACCTATGACAATAAGTCCGGAAGCACAAGAACAAATTTTTCAATTTTTTAGTTTTAACAGTAAACATCAACCCATTTGATTGGAAATCCACTGCATTCACAGAAACCATAATGCCAATTTAAAAAGACCAGTTTGACAATACAAAAGCAACCAAAAAAATCTTATCTTGAATATTGATCCGCTAAATTGGGAAGAGAGTGTGCTCACAAGAAACCCAAATGGCACTTTAAAAGGACCAGTTTGAAAAAATAAAAATATCATCTTGAATATGGCATAAAGTTGAACAAAGGCTACGGAAAGTGGAGGTCATGGGGAATTCAG
The DNA here is from genome assembly GCA_028749045.1 of Cupressus sempervirens. Classification (NCBI taxonomy): domain Eukaryota; kingdom Viridiplantae; phylum Streptophyta; class Pinopsida; order Cupressales; family Cupressaceae; genus Cupressus; species Cupressus sempervirens. Next base: position 912,778,065 of record CM053789.1, on the reverse strand, counting down.
GTGCGGCTCACTTTGTACGTTTACTCAACAGTCTGTCAGTTGTTGTGTTCATTGCTCTTGTTATTCTCATCATTTATATAATTGCTCGCTACGTTAGATTCTCCGGAAGAAGAAGATCAGCGACTTTACGCAGTCAAAATCAGTTAGGAGAGGAAAACCCATCAATCATAGATATACCGGTCGGTCTGCAGGAAGAGATTATTGAAGCTCTGCCAACGTTTGTGTACGAACCAGAGAAAATGAAGATTTTGCTTGAATGTGCGGTTTGTTTGTCTGAATTTCAACGGAATGAGAAAGGCAGGGTTTTGCCTAATTGCAATCACAGTTTTCATATAGAGTGTATTGATATGTGGCTCTTTTCTCACTCTACGTGCCCTGTTTGTAGAACAAAAATTGAGGTTTTTTCTCCTCGAAAAAGATCACAATTTCCTGTTAACGAGAACTTGTAACGAGATGTAGTTCACCAGACATGGATGAAGCAAATTTTTTATCTGAAACTGCTATTCACATATCTGTGTTATTGTCAAACTGGTTATGATGGGATATTAAGTTTTACTTTTTTTTAACAGTAGTCTATTGTGACCATGAATTCTGAGGAGGAAATGGGTATTTACTTTGTGGGATGGATCACTGTATAAGTAATGATGTATGAAGTTAGATGATAGATTTAATTTGATAATTATTTTTTTTAAAGATTATTAGAGAGTTTTATATATTGATAAATAAGAGTTTTTTTATGGTAAGTTAAATTGTGATATTGTTAGTGTAATTCGTGAGTCAAAATTTATTGATCCATGTTTCATGAGTAGCAATTTGTATGAATCCATCTCTCGCGAGAATAAATGGTATGTTGGTGTAGCAACTATATCTCCGATGAGATCCTGATCCACCATCAATATGTGCTTTTGGTGTGATGACAAAGTCTAAATGGTACTGGGGCAATGACTATATTTCTAATGAGATCCCTCTCCACCACCACTATGTATTTTTGATGTGATGACAAAATCAATAGTACCAGAACCTGTAAAGTCCTTTACTTATTTGTATTAATATTATAGCTTATGCTAGCATTTGCCATTTATAATTAGATTCTATTTTATGTTTTAAATTTTTATTTTGTAACATTTATTTTCATGAAAATAAGCTTTTGTAAACAATTACTGTAAATTATAAATCAGTAGTTTGACTTAAAATTATACAGTTAAACTATAATAATAAACTATCACCCTTGAACATCACACACTAAGGGAAGAATTAAGCTTGGGAAAAAAGTCAACTTTGACTGTTTAACAATTTTGGTCTAAGAATTAAGTTTATTGTGTGATGTTTAAGTCATTCCATAATAAATCTAAAATACCAATTTTATAACTAAACTTTAACAATTATTGTTGGTACAAGAATTTTGTTAAGAATTTGAAGATAATTTGAACCTTTTTTGTTTTTCCATTGTAGATATCTTTGAACATTACAAAATGGTCCATTAATTGCTTTCCCTTTATTTATGCTTAGCTCATTTAAAAATTCCTTTGAATCAGGTCGTTGATTTGTTTTACTCATTAAATCAAAGGTGACATAGCACACGTTAGTTAGCTGCCAACTAGATATGATTAACCAGATGCCAATTACGTAGGCTACTTGAGAAGACAACAAATTTCATATGTTAATGTTGACAATCTTCCTGCAAGTGGGGAATAATCGACTAAGGCAACTCGCCCACGCAAATGATTAGGTTAATTAATTGCAATGCAAGTAGACAATGCCCGAGTTAAAAGGAAGTAACCAGGCAGAATGTGTAATCTAAGCGAAAGAAAATGAAGCACAATTAGATGATAAGGGAGACCTATATAACTAAAAGAAATCCAACAACCAAGGCTACATCACCCATATACAAAGTAAAATATGAGACAAAAAAGGAATCCACCTGAACAAAAATACATAGATTCTTAGGGGGATATTTATCGATTGTATGGACATATCCATATGTTAGGATTTTTACTATCTCAAATACTTATAATTTAAAAATACTAAACATAAATTAATTTATCATTCATCAACAAGTCAAACAAAAAAAACTGTCAAATACAAGAAAGATACAAATAACTAATATATTGGGCATTCCATATTTCCTCCTCATTTAATTGAGTAAATAAGAAATAGTATTTACCATTGTTTTAATATTCAAAATTAAAAAAAATGTCAATTTCAAGTTCATATCATAACAATCCACATTCAATAACTATTTATTCTCTCATGAGATAAATCTTCAATTGTTATCTCCTCCACTATAGAATGATAAATGCTCCTGGGGTGCTCTCATTCCCCAACATGGGGTTTTGATCCTCTTTCATCTCCTAGGAGAGATGGGAATGCACTTAAGAAGAGCTTAATTTTGTTATAATTTCTTAAAGGAAATTAAAATTTAGAGGAATATCATATGGACTTTTATGTTGATCTTATTTAACAAATTGACGAACATCATATGGATTTTTAGGTTAATCTTGTCGAAAAAATAGGTTTTTCTCAGTGAAAATCTTAGGTGATCCTTGATCATGTTCTAAATTATCACTTTATGACTGGCATGATACCTACAAGATACCTTTCATTTACGAAAATTAGAATAGATTATTACAAACACTTAACCATGTATAACGATGTACTAAGGAACATAATGAAAGCGTGATTAGTTTGATTATTATGGAGGAGGTTAAATGGGTTGTGTTTTCCATGAAAGCGTATAAGGCCCCTTGCCTTGATGGCTTCTCCTCAATGTTCTTCCAACACTTTTGAGAAGTAATAAAAAAGGATCTCACTAGAGCCACTAGAGATTTCCTTAGGACACAAAAGATGCTTAGGAGGCTCAATAGCACATTTATAGTTATGGTTCCCAAGATTAGTGTTTCGAAGACTCTGGAAGATTGTAGACCAATTAGTTTGTACAACACGGTCTATAAAGTGTTCTCCAAGATTCTTGTCAATAGAATTAAACCCTTTCTGAAAAAGTTCATTGATAAGCCTAAAAAAGGCTTTGTTTGAGGCCGACAGATTCTAGACGCAATGATAACTACTCATGAAGTTATCCACAATAAAGAATCTAGGTATGGCTCTCAAGTTGGACATATCCAAAGCTTATGATAAAGTTAACTGGCATTTTTTATATGAAGTCTTAGACAAATTTGGGCTCAAGAATAGTATTTTTAGGCTGATAAGAACCATGATAGAGATTGTGAACTTTTCAATTCTAGTCAATGGTACCCCTTGGGGATTTTTTGGTGTTGGGAGAGGATTGAGCCAAGGGGAGCCAATCTCCCCCCCATCTCTTCATTATGGTTGTGGAGGTTTTAGGTACATATTTCACCAATTTGACCAACTCTGGGAATATTGTAGGTACCAATCTAGGCACTTCCCTTCCCCCAATAGTGAACCAATAGTTTTTTGATGACATCTTCTTGTATCGATGCTCCTTGATGATTGAAGCTAGGGCTTGGAGAAACCTCCTTAATGATTATGCAGAGAATTCATTGCAACATATAAATTTTAGTAAGAGAAAGGTCTACTTTTTAAATACTAATCTGAACCAACAAAGACGTAGAACTAATATCTTGGGCTGCAAATCTTCTAGATACTCACCTTAGTCTTCCACTGACAGTTTAAAATGTCACCAACCAATTTTGGAACTCCATCCTTGAACGGATGCAAAAGAAACTAAGAAGTTGGAAAGAAAAATTGTTGAGTAGTGTTAGAAAGCTCCAATTATTAATTGCATCCTTACAACGGATTCATGTTTATTTTCTTCCACTACTTGAATCTCCTAGAGTATGGCTGAGAAGATGGACAAGCTACAAATGAATTTTTCATTGTCTAGGAATGAATAAAGGAATAGAATAATCCTTTTTAGCTTAGATATGTTTTACAAGCCACAGGACAAGGGAAGGTTGGGAGTCATGAAGACTTCTGACCTCAACAAAGCTCTTCTCACTAAATTGGGTGGCGAATGGTTGAGAATTAGGTTGTATGGTGTAGGATAATGAAAGCTAAATATCTCAATAACACTCATTTTGTTTATTGTCTTAAAGATAATGATTTCTCTCCAGGTTCTAAAATCTAGAACAATTTAATCAAAATAAAAAACCTCCTTAGGCATGGGTTGCAATGGTTGGTTGGAAGAGGGGAGAGGATTAAATTCTGGGATGATTACTGGCTTCGCTGCAATTCTCTGATTTTCAACAAATTTAGCTTCCTAGAGGAAGCTTTAAAGATGGATTTGGTTTATTTTCTTAAAGATAATGATTTTCCTTCAAGCTGTAAAATTTGAAAAAATTTAATCAAAAGAAAAAAATTCCTTAGAGATGGGTTCTAATGTTTGGTTGGAGGAGGGGAGAGGATTAGATTCTGGAATGATAACTAACTTGGTGGCAAGTCCTTGGTTTTCAAAAAATTTAGCTTCTTAGAGGAAAATTTGAAGAGGGCTTTTGGAGAAAAGATTAGTGACTATATAACTAGACAAAGGAGGTGGAAACCCATCACTAAGGTTGTTGTTTTGAATCATTTCAAATCTTTGGTAATGGAGTTCACGGAGTGTCTTAACTCTCATAGAATCTTAAGGTATGCTTAGGAGGATAAATTTATCCAAGACAGGACTTCTAATGGCTTCTTTTCTATTAAGTGTACCCATCTTATGTTTTCTAATAAATATCAAACTCCACCCTTATGTATGAAGGTTTCAAACAACCAACTAATTCCCAAGGTGAAATTCTTCTAGTGGATGACACTGTGAGGTAAAATCCTTATTTTTGACAACCTAAGGAAAAGAGGATTGCATATCCCTAATAGGTGTTACCTTTGTAATGTTGAAGAAGAAAGTATAAAGCACATCTTTCTTGATTGTCATTATGCCTCAAAAGTTCAATCCATAATTTTGCGTATGTTCACCTTGGACTAGGTTTTTCAGAGTGATTTGTAATAGTTTGTTTTAAATTGGGATTGCCCTTTTTTTCATCCTTTACTAAGGTTTCTCTAGAAGCTCATCCTCCCTCATATCTATTATAAAATCCAGAAGGAGAGAAACAATCAAATTTTAATAGAGAAAGAACAACCAAAGGAGGTGGTGGGTAACATGTCGCTCAAGTTCCTAACGGAAAACATTCAATGCAGTAAATGGAAGAAACCCTAGGACCCCCCCATCTATTGGGGAACAAAAGATGGCCTTAAACTAGAAACTCCTAGAGTCCTTTCATGATTTTGAAAACTCAAACTACATCATGAAAAAAAAGACCAAATGGATTCCCCCCATGTACCTGATGTTGAAACACAACTTCGATGGGTTTGTGTGATGAACCTCCTTATAGCAATATCGTGAGAATGCTCGAAATAACAGAATACAAAGTGATAGCAGAACTCAGAATGAATCTACTGATCGCAGGCCACTTCGAGGGGGTAACCTCCTTTGAGCAAGCTCAATACAATAAATTCGTCCGTGCCCATCAAGGGCCTCAACCTATTCTTATATACTGAGTACGATCTAGAAAAGTAATACTACCTATGCATGTGGGATAATAAAATATACTCACGGGACGACTTACAAAGCATATGCGTCCAACAACACTACTCTAACAAAATAAACAGAAGGAACACACAGGTTCCTAACATCCCCTCTCCCTTAGAAAAAAGCTTTGTCCTCAAAGCTTAAGGTGTGGAAATTGTTGTTGAATCTGAAGAAGGGGTTCCCAGGTAGCATCCTCTGGTTGCATGCCATGCCACTGAATCAAGACCTCAGAGATGGAGCGAGAGCGAAGCTGGCGAGTGCGCTGGTCAATGATTGCCACCGGCTCCAGGATAATGGATCCTTCCGTATCCATTTCAGGGAGAGTAGTTTGTGCTCTGACAGTGGTACCCAGAACTTTCTTTAGACAAGAAACATGAAAGACTGGATGAATTCGGGAAGAAGGAGGAAGTTCCAGTTTATAAGCAACTGAACCAATCTTCTGCAGAACCTTATAAGGCCCATAAAATTTTGGGGCCAGCTTATGACGCCCTTTCAGCTTTAGGGAGGATTGTTTGTATGGCTGTAGACGAAGAAAAACCATATCCCCAACTTGAAATGAGCGCTCAGAACGGTGTTGATCTGCTTGCTATTTCATCCGATTACGGGCCATGTGAAGGTTATCCTGTAAGGTACAAAGAATCTGATCCCTGCTGCGGAGAACTATGTCAACTGCCTGGACTGGTGATCTGTTGGGAGTGTAGGGAAGGAGCACTGGAGGTGCCTGACCATAGACTGCTTCATATGGAGTCATTTTAGAGGCAGTGTGGTAAGAGGTATTGTACCACCATTCAGCTAAAGGGAGCCACTTGGCCCACTGATGTTGTTGTTCGGAAGTGAAGCAACGAAGATACGTTTCCAAGCATTTATTGACAATTTTAGTTTGACCATCAGTTTGTGGGTGATAGCCCGAACTCATCTTCAGTTTGGTGCCAGTTTTCTGAAACAGTGCAGTCCAAAAATGACTGGTAAAAGTTGCATCACGATCAGAGACAATGGAAGAAGGGAGTCCATGAAGATGAAATATCTGGTCCATGAAGATTTGTGCAATAGAGGAGGCAGTATAGGGGTGGCTGAGGGCACAAAAATGACTATATTTCGAGAGACGATCAACCACAACCAAGATCACTGTCTTGCCACCGGATTTAGGAAGCCCTTCAATGAAATCCATAGAAATATCAGTCCAAATCCGTGTAGGGATGGGCAATGGTTCGAGCAAGCCAGGAAGGAGGGTCGTTTCACCCTTGTGGCGTTGGCAAGTATCACATTCAGCCACCATCTGTTGAATCGTCTGTTTCATCCCTTTCCAAAAGAAGTTTCTCCTTGCTCGCTCATAAGTTTTGAGGAAGCCTGAGTGCCCTTCTGAAGGAGAAGCATGGAGTTCATAAAAAATAGCCTGATGTAGAGCTGGGTTCTGAGGAAGCACTAGCCGACCCTTGTATCGAAGAGAAGCACCATCCCAAGAGTAATGTGGTATAGCAGAAGGATTATTGGCTAGCTGGTGAATGATTTGAGATAAAGAAGAGTCACTGTCATAGCCCTGCTGAACAGACGCTAACCAATTGGGAATGGGCATAGAAATAGCGGAAAGGGAAGCTTGATTATCAAATGTGCGAGAAAGAGCATCTGCCACAATATTCTCCTTACCCTTCTTGTAGGTGATCTCATAATCATACCCCATGAGTTTGCTGACCCATTTCTGTTGTGTAGGAGAGGATACCCGTTGTTCCAGGAAGTATTTCAGACTTTGGTGATCGGTTCTGATGCAAAAATGACTCCCTAAGAGGTATGGTCGCCACTTCTGTACAGCATGCAAAATAGCCATCATTTCTTTTTCATAAGTAGAGAGGGCTAGATTCTTACCAGAGAGGGCTTTGCTAGTGAACGCAATAGGATGGTCATCTTGCAGGAGAACAGCACCCAATCCATTGTCGCAAGCATCACTCTCAATAGTGAAGGGTTTGGAAAAATCTGGCATTGCGAGAACAGGTGTACTGCACATAGCCTGTTTCAGTTGTTCAAATGCAGTCTCAGCAACAGGGGTCCAGGAGAAGGCATCCTTTTTTAACAGAGCTGTCAATGGTGCTGCAATTTTCCCGTAATCTTTGACAAACTTGCGGTAGTAGCCAGTCAACCCCAAAAAACCCCGAAGGCTCTTGAGAGTTTTAGGATGCGGCCAAGTTTTCATGGCATCTATTTTTGTAGGATCCACCCGCACTCCATGGTGTGCAACAATATGCCCGAGATACTCCACTTCCTCCTGGCCAAACACACATTTAGATAGTTTTGCATAGAGTTGATGATCAGAGAGAAGTTGCAAGACAAGCTCCAGATGATGGAGATGCTCAGCCCAAGTTTTGCTATATATGAGGATATCATCAAAGAAGACCAGAATGAATTTCCGGAGGTATGGTCGAAATATGTTATTCATCACTGCCTGAAATGTTGAAGGAGCATTCGTGAGGCCAAAGGGCATGACTAAAAATTCATAGTGACCATCATGTGTGCGGAAGGCAGTTTTAGGTATATCCTCCTCATTAACCCGAATTTGATGATACCCAGAACAAAGATCTAACTTGGAGAAAAAATGAGCCCCATGAAGTTCATCAAGAAGTTCATCAACAACTGGAATGGGAAACTTGTCCTTTATAGTGAGATGATTAAGTGCTCGGAAATCAATGCAGAGTCGCCATGACCCATCTTTTTTGCGAACAAGCAGAACTGGAGAAGAAAAGGAACTGGTACTAGGGCGAATAATACCTTGCTTCAGTAAGTCACGAACAAGTATCTCGATTTCGGTCTTCTGATGAAATGGGTAGCGGTAGGGCCTGATGTTGGGCGGAACACTGCCAGGAAGGAGCTGAATACGGTGGTCCTCTGGATGAGAAGGAGGTAATCCCACAGGTTCAGCAAATACACCAGAATACTTGTCCAAAATGTGTTGGAGATCGGCAGGAGTACTAGAGACTGCTGATGGCTGCATCTGAATGGAATGGAGCTGAGCGATGACACCATGTGAATTCTTCTTAAGAAGTTTTTCCATACGGTGTGAACTGATGATGCTGAGAGACCCTGGTTGTAAGCCTTTCAAAGTGTGTTGGTGCCCCTCGGCTGAAAACTGCATCCAAAGTTCAGCAAAATCCTAGAGAATGGGGCCAAGAGTGCGTAACCATTGGGCACCCAAAACCACATCACAGCCACCTAAGGGTAAGGCAAACATGTCAGAGCGCATGTTATAATCGCCAATAGAGAGACGCACATTGCGACATTTCCCTTTACAAGGTAAAGTGCCCCCATTGGCAATCATGACTTCAAAGCTAGAGCAGGGATGGATAAAGCAATCAGCCTGTTTGGCTATTCGTGGATCAATGAAGTTATGAGTGCTACCAGAATCAATGAGTATAGTAAGAGGGATCTTCTTGAAGAAACCCTGGACCCGCATGGTTTGTGGAGTAGTGACTCCTGCCAAAGCATGGACAGATATCTCTGGTGGAGCTTCTGGTGAAGGAGGTTCAGGCTGGTGAGGCTCAACCTCATCATCCACTGTTGCCTGAGCATCTACATATTCTTCCAGTTTCGGTGGAGAATCCACATCCAAGAGATAGAGCTTTTGCTGAACACATCTATGGCCCCGAGACCATTTCTCATCACAATTATAACAAAGCCCTTTGTCTCACCTAACTCGCATCTCTGTTTCAGACAAGTGCTTGATCGGAGTAGTTCTGGGAGCTGGTATGACTGGAGGGTTGTGAGAACCTGTGTTTCTGAATGGAACAAAATTAGATCTGGAGCGTTGTAGAGCACTAATCTTGTCTTCCGCTAACTTAGCCAACCCAAGGGCTTCCATCATTGTAGTAGGTCGAAACATTTTGACTTCTGAGCGAAGTGCATCCTTCAGACCACTGACAAAACAACTACGGAAGAATTCATCAGACAAGCCCTCTGTGTGATTAGCTAATTTTTCAAACTCTATCTGGTATTCTCTTACAGTGCCTGTTTGACGCAGTTTAGTGAGTGCTCCTGTGAAATCATCAAAGGAACTAGGGCCAAAGCGCTCCAAAATGAGGGTGCACAATTCTCTCCATGTTGGGCCTACATTAGCCTTGATGTACCAACGGAACCATTGAAGAGCTTCATGTTCCAAATGAAAAGATGCAAGGGGGAATTTGTGGTTATCCAAAGTATTATGCAAGCTGAAATACTGCTCGGCCCTATAGATCCATCCAGTCGGATCAGAACCATCGAAGCGTGGAAAATCAAGCTTTGGTCCACGGAAATTGCCAGAAGAGGACCCAGTATCTCCTGAATGGTTTCGGCTCATGGCTGACTGCTGAAAGTTAAGACCCAGAATTTTGTCATCCAGATCTTGAAGTTTGGTTTTGAGGGATGCCATTTCTTCTTCCATGATTTTTGCTCCTGTACGCGTAACAACCATAAAGCAAGGGTTTTTTTTTTTTTTTTTTTTTTTTTTTTTTTTTGGAATGGGTAGAAGATGAGAAACAAAAACTTTTTTAGTTACGGCAAACTTGGATTTGGGTAAAACTCAGATAGGAAATGGGTGTTCGACGGGTGGTGGGAGACTATCTGGGGACAAGGGAAACAGAAAAATGAGGGTTTCAAGGGTAGGGAGGCGAAATGAGGCGAACAGTCCAAGAGGGATAAGGGAGCAAAATGAGGAATTGAATCTTGTGGCTCAGTTTGGTGGCGATTGGATGAGAGGTGAAAAAGATAGGGCAAACCCTAAAATTAGATAAATGAGGGATTTAGGGCTTTGATATGTAAAATTTGGGGTTGGGTCGCCAAGGAAGGAAGTATGCGAAATGATATTGCAGACGTTCTGCGGAAGTATGAGCAGAAACAGAAAGCAAACAAGGAAGCTACGACTAAAAAACACGACTTAGAAAAATTCACTCACAGACAGAACAACTGAAAAGAGTTATTGCAATAACAAGAGATATTAGAAGTGAGAGGAACCTAAAGGCCACGACAGAAAAAAAAATTTTGATGTAATTTCCACCCAGCGAGCCCAAGAGAGTGCTCTGATACCAGATGTGATGAACCTCCTTATAGCAATATCGTGAGAATGCTCGAAATAACAGAATACAAAGTGATAGCAGAACTCAGAATGAATCTACTGATCGCAGGCCACTTCGAGGGGGTAACCTCCTTTGAGCAAGCTCAATACAATAAATTCGTTTGTGCCCATCAAGGGCCTCAACCTATTCTTATATACTGAGTACGATCTAGAAAAGTAATACTACCTATGCATGTGGGATAATAAAATATACTCACGGGACGACTTACAAAGCATATGCGTCCAACAACACTACTCTAACAAAATAAACAGAAGGAACACACAGGTTCCTAACAGTTTGCTAGAGAAGCATGTGTTGTGAGTAGTGGAGTGGTTAGAGACTTGAAAAGTTACCAACTAATGAATTATTTAGGAAACCTTGGAAACATTTCAAATAATGTCTCAAAGGTTATGGTTCTCTACTAGAGATTATATTTGGTTGTTAGTCTTGGATGGAAACACTTATTTATGGATAGAGATTCAAAAGTCATTATTTTGGAGTCAATGAAGGGGTCTATGAAACATGGTTGGGTCATTACTAGAACAATGGGTGACATTGACACCTCCTAGAAAATTTAGATACTTGTGACTTGTAGCACACTTATAGAGAAGGCAATGCAATGGTAGGCACTATGGAAAGCTTGGGGTTGCATGTCCAAGGTTTAAGGTTATAGCGAAATATGGCAATCCTACTAGCTGATATCTTCACCCTTATGGATTGGAAGAAAAATAATTCATATAGGGAAGAATGAAGTTTCTCTATTGATGGTTTGCCTATTGGTTAGATCTATGATGATGAGATATTTAAAGTATAAAGTTATGATTTTCCTTTTAACATTAATGTTCATCTCTATGGGGGAGTCGCAGACATGTCATGCTAGAAATAAACTTCAAATAAGTTGTAGAAAAAGAGGAATGATGTGACTAATAGATGGAAGTGGAGAGGTCTAATAATTATAAAACACTCTAATTAAGCAAGATCTTGTTAGAATTAATTTAATGGGATTTTAAATTAATCATAATCTTCAAGGAATGTTTGAATTTACGATTGATCAGAGAGGTGGTAGTACACATGTGGTTGCCTTGTGGAAAAGGGATGGAAAATTTAAGACCAAAAATTGTTATAATTACAAAAACTTATGCCTTTTTGGAATGAAGGATACATAATTTTCTTTCATTTTGAAGAATATTTAAGGTGTTATCTTTGCTTCTGGCATAATTATTTTAAGTCTACAAATTTGGAATTCTCGGTGTGTTCTAGTTAGGAGGAAGATATGAGTGGAAATTTGGTTAAAATTGAGCCCACCAAGATTGAGGATAGTGTGAGGAATCCTTGCACTTGGATTATGTTAAAGGTGGGAGGGTTGGTTCCCCTAATGGAAGCCATGGCAAGCTATGATGAGAATTGCTCTTAGCAATTTTTTAGTTCTTGGATGGACAAGAGAGTAATTATTAATAGGATTTATTTTAAGGTGAATGAAGAGATCATTGCTATGGAAATGGGGGTTTCAATAGAAGGAAGAAATTGGAAAAAGTGACTAGAGTTCTGGATGAGATGAGCTTGAACAAAATTTTCAAAGATGACGAGGATTCAATCAGACATAGAGGTAGGTTCCTTCGTAAAAAACTTCCATAATTGTGGAATGAGGTATGCATGGTTATCATGAAGCACCTAACTCTAGAGGGTAAATTCAAGGGTTTCTACTATTATCACTTTTCTTTGTTGAAATATTTTCATAATTGCGACATTTTATCTATCCCTTTTATCCTACTTTAGGAGCTTGACGATGTGGTTTTAGATGTTAGGGGGAGAAAAATAAAGGGCATGAATTATACCATTCTCCATCAGGGTCTTATTCTCTTCCTATATAATTTTCATCTTGCTCTCTACCCCCTAGGTGTGTCGTTTTTGAGAATATTTTGGCCCCACAAAATCTTTTGAGAATTGGTTATGGTACAGGGTCCAGGACCCCACCCCTTAGCTCTCATCTAGCCCTATCCTGTTAGGTAACCCTAAGAAAAATGAACTTGTTATTTTTAGGAATCAGGTAATTAGTACAAAACCCTAAAATTGAAAAAATTATAGATGTTGATCTTGGAGATTTTGAAGAGGAGACTGGTGGGGCCCATAGAAGGTCTAGTAGATTAGCCAAAAGATAGCCTAGACAAAAGAAGATGGTGAATAGGTATCTGGACATGGAGGAGGAGGTGTTAGGCTTTGGAGAAAATGGAAAGAAAAATCCTAGAATAAAAGAGATAGCTAGGAGGAATTTAGAGGAAGGGGATGAGGAATAGAGGGATGCGAAAATTGGAGATGAGACCTCTAGTTTTATGGAAGGGAAGACACAATTGAAGGAAGTTGTGAGTAATCACTCTTCCCATGTCTCTACCAGCTTCTCCATGAAGCCTTACAACTTCAGCCTTAATACCTTTTGGTATCTCTAACCATTGTTGTCTATTAGTGTCAGCCACTTAGTCATTTACAAGGCAAAGTCAAACGGTCATCATTGTGACCGAGCTACTCTATATAGGCCGAGTCATGTACATAAACAAGTATGTGTTGATCTCTATAGTAGTCGAGTAAGTGTATGGTCACCATGTATTTTAATAAGAGTCAAGCTCCTTAGCGACTAAGAAAATATCAAGTATACAAGTGTCGAGTTACATAGTGTGTGCTGAGCACAATAGATGTCAAGCATTAGAAGAGTAATACAAACCAAGGGACAACAATGCTAACCATGAGGAAATAGTAAAGACTGAGAAATGTGGAGTTTACATAAAAGTCAGGAACGAAACAGAGTTTGAGGCAAAACAATTATCAAGCTCACTTGGAAGGAACATTTAAATTTTGTAGAGGTTGTTACAAAACATTTAATACTTACAGAGGTTGTTATAGAATATTTAATACATATAGAGGTTGTTGTAGAATATTTACATGAGGTGGATCACAGATCCCTATGTTGTGCAATCAACAATTCAGATGGAGAGGCTATTATGAAAGAATCTAGAAAACTCTTTATGAAACTCTTTAAATAGAAAATATCTTAACCTAGAAAAAAAGTGTACATGTGCGAGAAAGAGAAGGATTGAGATTAGAAGTCAATGAAGGATTTTGTTATCATCTAATAGAGAAAGTGACCTATTCATAGTAGTGAAGTGTAAGGGAAAGACAAGTAATATCAAATTAGAGGAGAGGATCAGTTAGCAAGGACAAGACTCGAAATCAACTTGCAAAGCATACTGAGAGTCAGGCACTAAATCAATTTTAATCGAATTGAGTCAGGGTAAATCTCTTAATAGAGTGGTCTTAACAAATCTTTGTAAATATCCTAACAAAGTCCTTACTTTGTTGTAAGTGTTAAATCCTCTAACAAGTTGAGACCTAATAGTCTCTTAAGCCTTTAATAGGGTAGACTCCTCACAGGGTAGATCATATCTTATGATCAAACATTGTAACCTTAATTGTTTAACTTTGTTATTGTAGTAGTGAAGATTTGTGGGTGTCATCCCCACCCCAATTTTACCTTCACCTTGGAGGGTTTCTGGGTAACAAATATTGTGTTATGTGTTTTATTTTCGCACATGTGATTGATCAAATTCATATGTTACAACATATTTACATTACAAGTTTTACATGCATGTGATTATTGATAGGTGTGAGTGAATTGGTGAAAAGTTTAAAGTGTTTAAGATTTTGATTCACCACCAACACCCCCCCGCCCTAGTATCTTGTTTATCCTATTTATACCTCCATCAATCAACAAATACCTACCTTGGTACCCAAGCCTCTAAAGATGTCTCACCTATGACTACCTCCTCTCCCGAGAGGAATGATAAAAAAGAAAAAGAGGAGCTTTTATCTAACTCCCTTGTATTGCAAGTTAAGGAGAAAGACCTCCCATGAGGAATTATGTCGTTTTCCTTACTCCGACAAAGAATAGTGTGAGATACTTGTTGTGAATTAAATGAACTCAAAGCTAGGTTCTTAGCTTTGGATGAGAGCTTCAAAACCCTTTCAAGGTTTGTTGTGAAAGTGACTCATGTTGCGGCCACTACCCTCCAGCTATTGTTGTAGGAGAAAGAGGAGGAAGGCCTTAGGACAGAGAACTCTAAGCTTCTATATGGGTTCCTTACTGAAGACTGGGTTAATGTTGTTTTGGTAGAAAAGGGAAATTTTTTAGCCTTTCTCAAGTTGTTGTTTTATTTTTTGTTCACTCAGTTATGTCGGGTTGTTCCAGCCTTGACAATGTTAGATGGTCTTGTATGACCTTAAACTTTATGATTTTAAGACTTTATGTTCTAAGTAGGTATAAGTGGTGTAGCTACTATCGTAACTATGGCTTTTTTGGTAATTGTAATATGGATGCTAGTAGTGGTAATGATATGGCTATGAAGATCCTGTGTTAGGGGGATCTTGGGGGATTAATTTTGTTTTTGATATTAAGGGTTAAGGGTGTTATGGTAATGTGCTTTAGTTGGTCGTAGTTCATTGTTTGGACTACCATTGTTTTGTTCAAGGGCCAACCTCCTAGTTTTTGTTGCATTAATATAAAAGATTAATATAAGTATAATTGTTAATTTAAGTTTTGTCTATATATTATAAAGTGCTTAGGTTGAGTGATCACTATAGATCAAGTCTTGCTAAATACAAGATTTCAACAAATCGTGATGGAATGAAAACCCCTCGATTTTTGACTCTTGACTACATAAATATCAATATATAGACTTTGCAAGCTTGATGCTTGCTAATTAAACCTCCATTACCAAAAAAAAAAAGGATGATGTTTTACTACACAATTAGGTTCTTGACATGTACCTAGTCATTAAATTGAATCAGTAATTGTCAATATCGATTGATTGAATTGGGATTTCGCCAAACGTGCATGCTAAATCACTCATGACGGGTAACTGAGACGGCACCACAAATTCTTCGTCATGTCTTCTTTCGGCAAATCAAGACATTCTGAGCGCCAGAGGGTAACATCAGACTTCCATTATGGAAACTCAAGCACAAGAATCATTATTTTAATTATTTAATTCAATTTTTATTTATAACAGTAAACGTCAATCTGCTAAATTGGCAAGGCATTCTGTTCACACTCACAGAAACCCAAATGGCACTATAAAAAAGAGCAGTTTGAGAAAAAAGATCAAAAATAAAAATCTCATCTTGAATATAGAAAAAGTTGGTAAAAGGCTAGAGAGAGGTGAGGCCATGGGGAATTCAGGTGCAGCTCAATTTGTAGGATTACTCAACAATCTGTCAGTTGGTATCTTCATTGGTGGTGTTATTCTCATCATTTACTTAATTGCTCGCTACATTAGATTCTCCACCAGAAGAATAGCAGCCACTTTTCGCAATCGAAATCTTTTAGCAGAGGAAAACCCATCAATCATAAACATGCCGATCGGTCTGCAGAGGGAATTTATTGAAGTTCTGCCAACGTTTGTGTACGACCCAGAGAAAATGAAGATTTTGCTTGAATGTGTGGTTTGTCTGTCTGAATTCCAGGGGAATGAGAAAGGCAGGGTGTTGCCTAATTGCAACCACAGTTTTCATTTAGATTGTATTGATATGTGGTTGCTTTCTCATTCTACGTGCCCTGTTTGCAGAGACAAAATTGGGGGTTTTTCTGGTTCAGCAGACATGGATGAAGAAAATCCTTTGCCCGAAACCGTTCTTCACATTTCTGCGTAGATGTCAAATTGCTTAAGGTTTGCTATTTATTTTCTTTACAAATCGCCAGATGTACATATGTTGGGCTAATTGGGAGAAACTGTATTGGAAATGTGAATGGAGGGAGAATTGGGTGTAGGCTGTAATACATAATTAAATTAAGGGTCCGTTTGGTTGCGGGAACATGAAAACGGGAATAGGAATACCTATTTTGGAATACTTATTTTCGAATAGAGAATGGAGTTACGTATTCCTGTTTTTGTTTGGTTCATCAGAATCTGATGCGGAATACACGGACTGAAAAATTTATGTTTTCTAAAATTAAAAAAATTGGAATAGGAATACGTATTCCTATTCCATCTATTTTGGTGGATTACCAAATCCTCATTTTTGGGCCAAAATTGGAATACGTATTCCAATTTTTTTCCTATTCCTATTCCGATTTGGTGCATCCAAACAGAGAAATAAAATTTTCCGGAATACACATATGCCTATTCCACTTGTGTTCCCGTTGCCAAACAGACCCTAAGTGAATTCCTTAAAGCTTGAATTATCTTTGGATGCTTGAATTATGAACTTTATGTTGAAATTGAGCAGGTGGTTTGTGAAGTCTACTGTGATGGGTAGAGGGCTAAACAACCTGCCTTTGAATGAAGGAAAATTAATACGAAAAGATAAGCTATCTATTGATAACATTGAAGAATTTTGACTTACACCTCACAACCAACAATTATCATCTAAGAAGTTATTTAAACATATTTAAAAATATATATGTAAGTTTAATGATGATTCACCTTAATTTATCAATGAGTCACCTAAACCATTATAGTCTTGTGATATTGCTATCAAGATTTAACTGTGTGATTTTGAGTCAAATTTATTAACCCATGTTTCATGAGTAGTGATTCAACATGAATCCATCTCTCATGAGAATAACTGGAACACTTTAGCACTCATTAGATCTAGGTGATGCTCGCAAGGGTGAAGCACCGGGACTTCTCAAGAGGTTACCCATCCTAGTACTACTCTAGCCTGAGTGCGCTTAACTACAAAGTTTCCTCCATGGTTAAACCCAAAGCTTGCAACCCCATTTGCAAAACCTTCACCAACTCTAGTGCCTTATGAACCATTAATTAGAAAGCCCCTTAAGCTCATCAATTGATAAGTAGGAGATAATTTCCATAGGAAGTCAAATTGTGATATTGCTATAAGGATTTAACTGTGTGATTTTGAGTCAAACTCATTGACCCATGTTTCATGAGTAGTGATTCAACATGAATCCATCTCTCATGAGAATAAATGGAACACTTAGCACTCATTGGATCTAGGTGATGCTCACAGGGGTGAAGCGCCGAGACTTAGCACTCAAGTGTTATAATTATAATTATGTGGTACACGAAAAAATTATTTTCCAAAGAACGTATTCTAACTTGATATTGACTGACTTATGAGTGTTGATGTCAGTTCTCATTTAATCAACTCGCTTTTTTAAAAAATTGAATAGAGAATTGAAAAGGAAGAGTTTTAAACCATGTTATCCTAGTATGTTGGTAATATGGGTAGTGGCTATGTAGCTAAGAAAAACATTTTTATTTCTCTTACTTTTGACAATTTTTCAAAAAATAACTAAGTGTTCCCCTTTGTATGATGGACATTTTCCATTTCTAGTAATATGGATAGTGGCCAGTAATATGTTGGTAATATGGGTAGTGGCTATGTAGCTAAGAAAAACATTTTTATTTCTATTAGTTTTGACAATTTTTCAAAAAAATAACTAAGTGTTCCCCTTTGTAATGATGGATGTTTTCCATTGTGAGTAATATGAATATTCGTTGGACTAGCTATTATAAATTTTGTGTAAGCATTGTATAGATATTTTGACTAATTTGCTCCATTTATAGTGTGGATGCGATAGATATTTTTTTTTGGAAATGGATGAGCTTTAGACTATTTGGTTGAGTTCTTGAAACCATCAATTTTTAATTCTAGAATGGAGGGACACAAAGTCAAATGTTTTGGCGGATAAGATCTAATGTACACAACATTTTTTTTATAGATAGAAATCAAAAGAGACATAAACTTGTTATAGTGCCTAAATTTTATATATATATATATATATATATATATATCTTGCTCAAAGACAGACAAAAAGGAAAGGAAGGGGAATGACTCGGAAGCCAAAAAAATGTAACCTAGGACTAATAGTTGATTATCTGGATGTATCTATGTAATTAATGATGTATCAAGGCTTATGTTGTTTATCTATCAATAATATTATTAGCAATAGATATAAGCTCTTGAAACATTGAACCCATTTGACAAAAACCCACCATGCAAAGTCTAAATTAAAAAAAAGTTCACTTTATGATAAATGTTAATCTTAAACCTTATCACAAACATTAAATCGCAATTCTAATCCTAATCCTAAACAAGATCATAACCTAAATTGTAAACATAAGTCTAAGCCATTATCCTACCACTAATTTTAACCATAAAAGTAATCATATTCCTAAATCTAACCTCAATCCTAACATTAAACATAGCCTAAGAGAAAAAAACATTACCCTAACCATAATACTACCCATGATGTAGCCCCTTATCCTAATTATAATTGTAACCCTATATATAATCATAACCCCAATTATAAAAATAATCTAAAGGGTATGTGCAAGATCATAGTGTACCAAACTATGGCCTTAAGTGGAAGTGAAAAATCAGCAAATCAGGTTTATGTCAACTTGACACATAATTTTGAAGTGGTTATGGACTTTATATCAAAAAGTTGTAAGAAAATAATTTGTAAAAAATTGAATGTAGTTTCTAAAATACTAGGCCTTATCAGGAGAAAAAAATAATTGATTGGTCAAAAGTTTGAATTTTAATGCAGTACTAAGAAAATTTCAGGGCGAAAATAAAAAGTAGGTGTATGTCTGACCACCTTAATCAAAATCAAATCATAATATTTTTTTAATATAGTTATAGATATGAAAACTAGACTCATGCCCGGATGTGACACATATTTTTTGATATTTTTATTCCAAATAAATAATTAAATATGAATTTTCTACCAAAACTTTTTCGGATTAAAAAAAGTCCCGTGTCTGACCACCCTAACTAATAGAAAATTTGATCAAATTTTTTTTTTTTTTTTTTCTTATACTAGGCGAAGTATAGAATGTGACGCAACTTTTAGATTTAAAAAATGTTATAGCGTTTGAAAGTTATAGCTATTTTTCATTCAGTATGTCAATCAGCACTTTACAATAATCTTCATTGATAATTAACTAATAAATACTTATCGAACTCAAAATTTGACAGAAATTATATTGATGGAATCTAGAGAGCATATTAAAAAACTCATTTCGTTTCATTCAATTTCGATCAAAATAACATTGTCAGACGGCTACCCGAAGTCTGAGTATCACTAAAACTCTCTATAAACATGTCTTTGGGGTTGACTGGGCAAGCTTGGTAAATACCAAGCCTGATCGGATATCCGATTTGACATCGGATATCCGATATGGCTCGGTAGTCAAATTCCAAAAATCTTCAAATTTTGGAAGGAAATTCGATTTAAACGTTCTAGTTTTTTATTTTTAAATTATTTCACTTATATTAATATGTAAAGGCATATTTTAATATATTATATATATATAATAACTTAATGAAAAACATACAAGATATAATCTAGTAATATATAATAATATCTTATGTTAATCTTATTACAATCTATAAATATAATATATATTATTATTATTTTTACTAAATATAATAATGTAATTTATATATATATATAAAATACGTATTATATATTATTATATTAATGTGTATGTTATTAATATATACAATAACGTAATATTTTCATTAAATGTAATATGTATTATATATTATTATATTAATATGTATAATAATATAATATTTATATAAAAACGTAATATTTTTATTAAATATAATATATATTATAAATATTATTATATTAATATGTATGCTATTAATATATTTATATAATAACGTAATATTTCATTAAATATAATAATGTAATATGTGTGTGTGTGTGTGTGTGTGTGTGTGTATATATATATATATATATATATATAAATAATTATATTGATATGTATATTATTAATATATAAGAGTCAAAGGGGGTCATAGGGTGACCTATAACCCTCTTTGACCCATTAAACGATGATATATCTCTTTAGGGGTCCTAGGACCCCTGAGAACATATGTCATCCTTTAATGGGTCAAAGGGGGTCCCTTTGATTCTTTGACCCATTATATGACGACATATGTCCCTAGGACCCCGAGGGACATAGCCGAATCGTTCATATCGGTCAAAGGGGGTCATAGGGTGACCTATGACCCCCTTTGACCCATTAAACAACGACATATGTCTCTAGAGGTCCTAAGACCCCTAGGGACATATTCGAATGGGTATTATGGGTCAAAGGGGGTCATAGGGTGACCTATGACCCTCTTTGACCCATTAAACGATGACATATGTCCCTAGGGGTCCTAGGACCCCTAGGGACATAGTCGAATCGTTCATATGGGTCAAAGGGGGTCAAAGGGTGACCTATGACCCCCTTTGACCCATTAAATGACGACATATGTCCCTGGGGGTCCTAGGACCCCCAGGGACATAGTCGAATCATTCATATGGGTCAAAGGGGGTCATAGGGTGACCTATGACACCCTTTGACCCATTAAACGACGACATATGTCCCTAGGGGTCCTAGGACCTCTAGGGACATATTCGAATGGGTAATATGGGTCAAAGGGGGTCATAGGGTGACCTATGACCCTCTTTGACCCATTAAACGACGACATATGTCCCTAGGGGTCCTATGAACCCTAGGGACATATTCCAATCATTCATATGGGTCAAAGGGGGTCATAGGGTGACCTATGACCCTCTTTGACCCATTAAACGACGATATATGTCTCTAGGGGTCCTAGGACCCCTAGGGACATATTTGAATGGGTAATATGGGTCAAAGGGGGTCATAGGGTGACCTATGACCCTCTCTGACTCATTAAACGATGACATATTTCTCTAGGGGTCCTTGGACCCCTAGGGACATATTCGAATTGTTCATATGGGTCAAAGGGGGTCATAGGGTGACTTATGACCCCCTTTGACCCATTAAACGACGACATATGTCCCTAGGGGTCCTAGGACCCCTAGGAACATATTCGAATGGGTAATATGAGTCAAATGGGGTCATAGGTTACAGGGTAACCTATGACCCTCTTTGACCCATTAAACGACGACATATGTCCCTAGGGGTCCTCAGACCCCTAAGGACATATTCGAATTGTTCATATGGGTCAAAGAGGGTCATAGGTCACCCTATGACCCTCTTTGACCCATTAAACGATGACATATGTCCCTAGGGGTCCTCAGACCCCTAGGGACATATTCGAATCGTTCATATGGGTCAAAGGGGGTCATAGGGTGACCTATGACCCTCTTTGAACCATTAAACGACGACATATGTCCCTAGGGGTCCTAGGACCCCTAGGGACATATTCAAATCGTACATATGGGTCAAAGGGGGTCATAGGGTGACCTATGACCCCCTTTGACCCATTAAACGACGACATATGTCTCTAGGGGTCCTAGGACCCCTAGAGACATATTCGAATGAGTATTATGGGTCAAAGGGGGTCATAGGGTGACCTATGACCTAATTTGACCCATTAAACGACGACATATGTCCCTAGCGGTCCTTGGAGCCCAAGAGACATATTCGAATGGGTAATATGGGTAATTTGACCCATTAAACGACGACATATGTCCCTAGGGGTCCTAGGACCCTAGGGACATATTCGAATTATTCATATGGGTCAAAGGGGGTCATAGGGTGACCTATGACCCCCTTTGACCCATTAAACGACAACATATGTCCCTAGGGGTCCTAGGACCCCTAGGGACATATTCAAATGGGTAATATGGGTCAAATGGGGTCATAGGGTAACCTATGACCCTCTTTGACCCATTAAACAATGACATATGTCTCTAGAGGTCCTAGGACCCCTAGGGACATATTCAAATCGTTCATATGGGTCAAAGGGGGTCATAGGGTGACCTATGAGCCTCTTGACCCATTAAACGACGATATATGTCTCTAGGGGTCCTAGGACCCCTAGGGACATATTCGAATGGGTAATATGGGTCAAAGGGGGTCATAGGGTGACCTATGACCCTCTTTAACCCATTAAACGACGACATATGTCCCTAGGGGTCCTCGGTCCCCAAGGGACATATTCGAATGGGTAATATGGGTCAAAGGGGGTCATAGGTCACCCTATGACCCTCTTTGACCCATTAAACGGCGACATATCTCCCTAGGGGTCCTAGGACCCTAGGGACATATTCGAATCGTTCATATGGGTCAAAGGGGGTCATAGGGTGACCTATGACCCCCTTTGACTCATTAAACGACGACATATGTCCCTAGGGGTCCTAGGACCCCTAGAGACATATTTGAATCGTTCATATGAGTCAAAGGGGGTCGTAGGGTGACCTATGACCCCCTTTGACCCATTAAACGACGACATATGTCCTTAGGGGTCCTAGGACCCCTAGGGACATATTTGAATGGGTAATATGGGTCAAATGGGGTCATAGGGTAACCTATGACCCTCTTTGACCCATTCAATGACTCTTTGACCCATTAAATGACGACATATGTCTCTAGGGGTCCTAGGACCCCTAAGGACATATTCGAATCGTTCATATGGGTCAAAGGGGGTCATAGGGTGACCTATGACCCTCTTGACCCATTAAACGATGATATAAGTCTCTAGGGGTCCTAAGACCCCTAGGGACATATTCGAATGGGTAATATGGGTCAAAGGCGGTCATAGGGTGACCAATGACCCTTTTTCACCCATTAAACGACGACATATGTCCCTAGGGGTCCTAGGAACCCTAGGGACATATTCGAATGGGTAATATGGGTCAAAGGGGGTCATAGGGTGACCTATGACCCTCTTTGACCCATTAAACGAAGACATATGTCCCTAGGGGTCCTAGGACCCTAGGGACATATTCGAATGGTTCATATGGGTCAAAGGGGGTCATAGGGTGACCTATGACCCCCTTTGACCCATTAAATGACAACATATGTCCCTAGGGGTCCTAGGACCCCTAGGGACATATTTGAATCGTTCATATGAGTCAAAGGGGGTCATAGGGTGACCTATGACACCCTTTGACCCATTAAACGACGATATATGTTCCTAGGGGTCCTAGGACCCTAGGGACATATTCGAATGGTTCATATAGGTCAAAGGGGGTCATAGGGTGACCTATGACCCCCTTTGACCCATTAAACGACGACATATGTCCCTAGGGGTCCTAGGACTCCTAGGGACATATTTCAATCGTTCATATGAGTCAAAGGGGGTCATAGGGTGACCTATGACCCCCTTTGACCCATTAAATGATGACATATGTCCCTAGGGGTCCTAGGACCCCTAAGGACATATTTGAATGGGTAATATGGGTCAAATGGGGTCATAGGGTAACCTATGACCCTCTTTGAACCATTAAACGATGACATATTTCTCTAGGGGTCCTAGGACCCCTAGGGACATATTCGAATCGTTCATATGGGTCAAAGGGGGTCATAGGGTGACCTATGACCCTCTTGACCCATTAAACGATGATATATGTCTCTAGGGGTCCTCGAACCCCTAGGGACATATTCGAATGGATAATATGGGTCAAAGGGGGTCATAGGGTGACCTATGACCCTATTTGACCCATTAAACGACGACATATGTCCCTAAGGGTCCTAGGACCCCTAGGGACATATTCGAATGGGTAATATGGGTCAAATGGGGTCACAAGGTAACCTATGACCCTCTTTGACCCATTAAACGATGACATATGTCTCTAGGGGTCCTAGGACCCCTAGGGACATACTCGAATTGTTCATATGGGTCAAAGGGGGTCATAGGGTGACCTATGACCCTCTTGACGCATTAAACGACGATATTTGTCTCTAGGGGTCCTAGGACCCCTAGGGACATATTCGAATGGGTATTATGGGTCAAAGGGGGTCATAGGGTGACCTATGACCCTCTTTGACCCATTAAACGATGACATATGTCCTTAGGGGTCCTCAGACCCCAAGGGACATAGTCGAATCGTTCATATGGGTCAAAGGGGGTCATAGGGGGACCTATGACCCCCTTTGACCCATTAAACGACGACATATGTCCCTAGGACCTCTAGGGACATATTCGAATGGGTAATATGGGTCAAAGGGGGTCATAGGGTGACCTATGACCCTATTTGACCCATTAAACGACGACATATGTCCCTAGGGGTCCTAGGACCCCTAGGGACATATTCCAATCGTACATATGGGTCAAAGAGGGTCATAGGGTGACCTATGACCCTTTTTGACCCATTAAACGACAATATATGTCTCCAGGGGTCCTAGGACACCTACGGACATATTCGAATCGGTAATATGGGTCAAAGGGGGTCATAGGGTGACCTATGACCCTCTTTGACCCATTAAACGACGACATATGTCCCTAGGGGTCCTCGGACCCCAAGGACCATATTCGAATGGGTAATATGGGTCAAAGGGGGTCATAGGGTGACCTATGACGCTCTTTGACCCATTAAATGACGACATATGTCCCTAGGGGTCCTAGGACCCTAGAGACATATTCCAATCGTTCATATGGGTCAAAGGGGGTCATAGGGTGACCTATGACCCCCTTTGACTCATTAAACGACGACATATGTCCCTAGAGGTCCTAGGACCCCTAAGGACATATTTGAATCGTTCATATGAGTCAAAGGGGGTCATAGATGACATATGTCCCCAGGGGTCCTAAGACCCCTAGGGACATATTCAAATGGGTAATATGGGTCAAATGGGGTCATAGGGTAACCTATGACCCTCTTTGACCCATTAAATGACGACATATGTCTCTAGGGGTCCTAGGACCCCTAGCGACATATTCGAATCGTTCATATGGGTCAAAGGGGGTCATAGGGTGACCTATGACCCTCTTGACCCATTAAACGACGATATATGTCTATAGGGGTCCTAGGACCCCTAGGGACATATTCGAATGGGTAATATGGGTCAAAGGGGGTCATAGGGTGACCTATGACCCTCTTTGACCCATTAAACGATAACATATGTCCCCAGGGGTCCTAGGACCCCTAGGGACATATTCGAATGGGTAATATGGGTCAAAGGGGGTCATAGGGTGACCTATGACCCTCTTTGACCCATTAAACGAAGACACATGTCCCTAGGGGTCCTAGGACCCTAGTGATATATTCGAATGGTTCATATCGGTCAAAGGGGGTCATAGGGTGACCTATGACCACCTTTGACCCATTAAACGATGACATATGTCCCTAGGGGTCCTTGGACCCCTAGGGACATATTTGAATCGTTCATATGAGTCAGAGGGTGTCATAGGGTGACCTATGACCCCCTTTGACCCATTAAACAACGACATATGTCCCTAGGGGTCCTATGACCCTAGGGACATATTCGAATGGTTCATATGGATCAAAGGGGGTCATAGGGTGACCTATGACCCCCTTTGACCCATTAAACGACGACATATGTCCCTTGGGGTCCTAGGACCCCTAGGGACATATTTGAATCATTCATATGAGTCAAAGGGGGTCATAGGGTGACCTATGACCCCCTTTGACCCATTAAACGATGACATATATCCCTAGGGCTCCTAGGACCCCTAGGGACATATTCGAATGGGTAATATGGGTCAAATGGGGTCATAGGTTAACCTATGACCCTCTTTGACCCATTAAACGACGACATATGTCTGTAGGGGTCCTAGGACCCCTAGGGACATATTCGAATCATTCATATGGGTCAAAGGGGGTCATAGGGTGACCTATGACCCTCTTGACCCATTAAACGATGATATATGTCTATAGGGGTCCTCGGACCCCTAGGGACATATTCGAATGGGTAATATGGGTCAAAGGGGGTCATAGTGTGACCTATGACCCTCTTTGACCCATTAAACGGCGGCATATGTCCCTAAGGGGCCTATGACCCCTAGGGACATATTCGAATGGGTAATATGGGTCAAATGTGGTCATAGGGTAACTTATGACCCTCTTTGACCCATTGAACGATGACATATGTCTTTAGGGGTCCTAGGACCCCTAGGGACATATTCGAATCGTTCATATGGGTCAAAGGGGGTCATAGGTCACCCTATGACCCTCTTGACGCATTAAATGACGATATATGTCTCTAGGGGTCCTAGGACCCCTAGGGATATATTTGAATGGGTAATATGGGTCAAAGGGTGTCATAGGGTGATCTATGACCCTCTTTGATCCATTAAACGACGACATATGTCCCTAGGGGTCCTCAGACCCCAAGGGACATATTCGAATGGGTAATAAGGGTCAAATGGGGTCATAGGGTGACCTATGACCCTCTTTGACCCATTAAACGATGACATATGTCCCTAGGGGTCCTAGGACCCTAGGGACATATTTCAATCGTTCATATGGGTCAAAGGGGGTCATAGGGAGACCTATGACCCCCTTTGAGCCATTAAACGACAACATATGTCCTTAGGTGTCCTAGGACCCCTAGGGACATATTTGAATCATTCATATGAGTCAAAGGGGGTCATAGGGTGACCTATGACCCCCTTTGATGCATTAAAGGATGACATATGTCCCTAGGGGTCCTAGGATCCTTAGGGACATATTCGAATGGGTAATATGTGTCAAATGCGGTCATAGGGTAACCTATGATCCTCTTTGACCCTTTAAATGATGACATATGTCTCTAGGGGTCCTAGGACCCCTAGGGACATATTCGAATCGTACATATGGGTCAAAGGGGGTCATAGGGTGACCTATGACCCTCTTTGACCCATTAAACGATGATATATGTCTCTAGGGGTCCTAGGACCCCTAGGGACATATTCGAATGGGTAATATGGGTCAAAGGTGGTCATAGGGTGACCTATGACCCTCTCTGACCCATTAAACGATGAGATATGTCGGTAGGGGTCCTAGGACCCTTAGGGACATATTCGAATGGGTAATATGGGTCAAAGGGGGTCATAGGGTGACCTATGACCCCCTTTGACCCATTAAACGATGACATATGTCTCTAGGGGTCCTAAGACCCCTAGGGACATATTCGAATGGGTATTATGGGTCAAAGGGGGTCATAGGGTGACCTATGACCCTTTTTGACCCATTAAACGACGACATATGTCCCTAGGGTTCCTTGGACCCCAAGAGACGTATTCAAATGGGTAATATGGGTCAAAGGGGGTCATAGGGTGACCTATGACCCTCTTTGACCCATTAAACGATGACATATGTCCCTAGGGGTCCTAGGACCCTAGGGACATATTCCAATCGTTCATATGGGTGAAAGGGGGTCATAGGGTGACCTATGACCCCCTTTGACCCATTAAACGACAACATATGTCCCTAGGGGTACTAGGACCCCTAGGGACATATTTGAATCGTTCATATGAATTAAAGGGGGTCATAGGGTGACCTATGACCCCCTTTGATGTATTAAACGATGACATATGTTCCTAGGGGTCATATTCGAATGGGTAATATGGGTCAAATGGGGTCATAGGGTAACCTATGACCCTCTTTGACCCTTTAAATGACGACATATGTCTCTAGGGGTCCTAGGACCCCTAGGGACATATTTGAATCATACATATGGGTCAAAGGGGGTCATAGGGTGACCTATGACACTCTTGACCCATTAAACGACGATATATGTCGCTAGGGGTCCTAAGACCCCTAGGTACATATTCGAATGGGTAATATGGGTCAAAGGGGGTCATAGGGTGACCTATGACCCTCTTTGACCCATTAAACGACGATATATGTCTCTAGGGGTCCTAGGACCCCTAGGGACATATTCGAATGGGTAATATGGGTCAAAGGGGGTCATAGGGTGACCTATGACCCCTTTTGACCCATTAAACGACGACATATGTCTCTAGGGGTCCTAGGACCCCTAGGGATATATTCGAATGGGTATTATGGGTGAAAGGGGGTCATAGGGTGACCTATGACCCTCTTTGACCCATTAAACGACGACATATGTCCCTAGGGGTCCTTGGACCCCAAGGGACATATTCGAATAGGTAATATGTGTCAAAGGGGGTCATAGGGTGACCTATGACCCTCTTTGACCCATTAAATGACGACATATGTCCCTAGGGGTCCTAGGACCCCTAGGGACATATTTGAATCGTTCATATGAGTCAAAGGTGGTCATAGGGTGACCTATGACCCCCTTTGATCCATTAAATGATGACGTATGTCCCTAGGGGTCCTAGGACCCCTAGGGACATAGTCGAGTCGTTCATATGGGTCAAAGGGGGTCATAGGGTGACCTGTGACCCCCTTTGACCCATTAAATGATGACCCTCTTTGTATTATATATTATTATATTAATATGTATAATAATAATATATATATATATAACAACGTAATATTTTTATTAATTATAATATATATTATAAATATTATTATATTAATATATATGTTATTAATATATCTATATAATAACGTAATATTTTAGTATATATAACGTAATATTTTAGGATATACTATTTGTACTATTTTAGGATAATAATTATAATATAAATAAACACTAAATATTAATATTATTATATGTATAGTAATAATAATAATACTATTATAGCTATAATAATAATATATATTAATACTATATATTGTAGCTTAATATAAATAAACACTATATATTTACACTATTATATCAATATTAATAATATTAATACTATTATAGGTATAATAATAATATTGATACTATAGGTATATTAATACTATTTTATATTAATATTATTGATATTTTATACTAATACTAATATACTATTAACTTAGTTATAAATTAAAGTCGTTTGCCTCCAAATATTTTCATAATATTTATATTATTGTGGCAAAGGAGGGAAACCTTAGCAAGTTTTCCCCCCAAAAGTCCTTTTCCTATATCGGATATCCGATCTATTATTGGATATCCAATTATACTGGCATCAATTTCAAATATTTGACTGTCCCTACAGACCCGACAACATTACTTTTTTACCTCTTTTTTCACGAGATTTGTAAAAAGTCGTGTTTTAGGGCCCAACCAATCGAAAAGAATTCGAAAATATAACCTTAGGTGTTCGAATTTGTCATCTGAATGGGGAGCAATAGTCGTCGAAAGAATAAACGTAAAAGGAAGATATCCAATGAAGACATTTCAGCATATAGGGAAAAGGACAAAATGAAACACCGAAAAAAAAAGACAAGGTATGCTAAATATCAATCAAGTTGACGATGAATTAATAGAAGGTGAAATCATAGAGTCAGATAATGAAAATGTACAGTTGGGGAATGAAAATGTACCTATTGAAAATGATAATGCAAAAATTGAAAATGTAGAGATTGAAAATTTTGAAGAAGAAATGCCACCAAGTCATAATCCAAATTGCATAATTGACCATGTCGAAGATGACAATGCACAGGAACTTAATGCACAAGAACCTTACATATCTCCTAATTATAATCGACATGAAGGTTCTAAAACACTAAAATGGATAATTGAAATTGATGAAACGATTATGACTAGTTTGGAAGGAAAATAATCAGAAAGAACCATTCGGTTATGGGCTTCAAGACTATATCAGATGTTTTTCGGCAACAAGACAGTGGTAGAGCAATGTCAGCTTTTCATGCACTTATTAAAGATGCAAAAGATGAGACCTATGCTTTCCAAATTGAAAATTCGTGTCAATAAAAAGTTGGAAAGAAATGCCATTATTGTGAAGAATCTTTTCAGTGCTCTCAATAGCGTTGGGAAAAATAGCAGAGAGAAGGATAATAGAGCTGCTCGAAGGGTTATTACAACCTCTTTGGTAAGTCATCATTTGAGAAAGGGTAGATCTATGAGACAAACTTGTATTGATTTGAATCTAAATCGTACTACTTTGAGAAGAGCACTTAGTCGACGAGAGAAAATTGACGATCCTCTTCAAAATGAAACATGGGCATTTGGTGGGAGACTTTCACGTTTTGATAAGAAGCTATCCGACGATGTGAAGGAAGAAATTATACAATTTTGGCACTCTAACTCACGAGTATCACCCAATGCTAAAGATGTCTTAAAGTTGAGAATTGGCATCAGAGACCGCACGCCACATCCTAAACACTATTTGGAGGTAAGTCAAACTATGTTGTTCAAACAATTTAGAGAGGGTCATCCAAGTGTTCATATATCACAAAGGGCTTTTGAATCTTTGAAGCCATTTTATTGTGTGCCACTCAAAATTCGAAAAACATGTTGTTGCAAATATCATGTTGAGTTTTCTATGCACCATGAACTATTATGCTCCATCCGTTCTACTTTGCATAGTAAAGAAATGTTGGAGGATTGTGGGGCTAGTGGGCTTCCAAAATCATCAAGAGACTTGTTAGATCAACTCTTATGTCGTAGAGTTGATGGTTGTTCCTTTTATAAAAATGCTTGCTTAAATGAGAAGTGTTTAGAATGTGGTGGCTTATCCAAGTTTGACACATGTTTCCACGAGGGGTGTGAACAAGATCTTGGAAAGACAATAGTGAAAAAAAGGGTCTATGAAATGGTGAAATACACATTGAAGAGTGGGAGTGAGAGCTCTAGATGTGAATTGGTTGGAAAAGATATCAATGTGGCTAATTTTATTTCAGATTTCAAGGCAAATCTTTTTTACAAGTATGCAAGACATAGTCACAGGTCTCAGTGGTTGGATCAACAATTTAGAACATGTAAGGAGACTTTTCCCATTGACACTATTATATCAGTTGTTGATTTTGCTAAGAACTACACATTGCAACCTCAAAATGAGACACAATCTCAATATTATAACTCTATTTAGATTGCAATTTTTGTTCACATAACATATAGACATGCCCCTGATAGTGCGGAAGATAATCGAAAGATTATTAGAGAGTATCATTTTTATATGAGTGATGATAGATCTCACTCTCACGAGTTTGTGCAACATTGTTTCGAGAATTTTTTTTATTTCTTACACGAGCATGCAATTGCTATGGATAGACATATCATTTGGTCAGATAACTGTACAGGTCAATTCAGGAATGCTCGCATGTTTTATTGGTTGTGTAGGATGCACGTAGAGAGAGGGGCGCCTCATATTTGGAGTTTTTTTGAGTCTGGCCATGGAAAAGGGGAACATGATGGAGCAGGGGCATGTGTGAAGAGAGCTCTAGTTAAGGAGCAACTGAAGATTTCAACAACAGAGCTTCTTGATGCTCGTAGCATTGTTGATTGGTGTAGTTTAGCATTATCACAGGGGGGGACTCTTAATTCAGTGGTACGCAAGTTCTTTTGGTTGGTTGAGGAAGGGTCCATAGGTGATAGATCAGATTGTGCTACCGTGACAGACTCATCAAAAATGCATTCATTTCGGAGCTCTAATTCTAGTACATGGACCATTTGGACACGACAACTAGCTTTTTTTTGTCGTACTTGTTTTCAGTGTGATTGGGATCACTGTGAGTCAAGTGAGTGGGTGGACACATGGGCTCCACATTATCTTACTCCATTGTCTATCATACCCTCTATCAAAAATGATGACATGAAAAGTTCACTTGAGCATAATCATCTATTAGATCTACTTCAGCCAGGACATGTCTTTGCATTGGTTGCACCACAGGGGAATGATGAGAAATCTGATTATTGGTTAGCACGTTGTGTAAGAGGAAAACAAAAACTTGCACAACCGATCACAGATGATGATGGATTCACATATCCTACTGGTTCAGTGGTTGTTGCTGGAACATGGCTGCAGACATACATGCTTAGAAGGAATGGAATTCCTGCATTCGAAGACTATCAGAAGCACAAAGTAATTCTCATATATTCGCATCTTATTATAGCAACAAATGTAAAGTTATTGAAGCATCAAGGAAGACCAAAAGTAAAAGAACTTTTTACTATTGCTATTTCTGATCATGGAGCCTTGTTGGAGACCCTAAAACAGAGAGAGGACCCTATTGGAATACTTGACTAGGTATATATACTTCTTATGTTATTTTCTTCATAATGATTTAATGAATTGATGATTATCTTGTTTAATACAACAAGTTACTAATTTTTGTATGATATTGGAATGTAGGTACATCATGAAGAGTTGGAGGGGGGTGGTATTGGGGAGAATTTCTAAAATTTATGATGTATTATGATGTAAAATGTGTAGTTTTTTGTATATGGTTTTTGTATTTTGGTAGGTTCTTTGTAAGGAATTATAAGAGGAAGATATTGAAAAAGTTCTTCCAAATCATATTTGCATGTGATACAAGGCTATACCGACAATTTTAAGAGCATTTATAACTATATGAAAGATAATTGCATGCGGATATCTTATTACAAATTTGGTTTTTTCCTTATTTGACATAAAGCTGACATTATGATTATTAAAACTATTTTTATCAAACTAATCAAATAAGAAAAATCCATAAAGTACGGATGAACAATTAGAATACTTGATTTCTTCCATTTTACAACCAATCATAGCATTTGAAAGCATAAAGAGTCATAATATTGTATAATGTTTTGAAAGACTTTCATATTGAAAAGTTGTATGAAGCACATTTGGGATAAGCCATAAAATCCATGAAAGAAGATAGCATGTAGGATAAGCAATTAAAGCCAATAAGCAAGATAGCACATGCATACTGACATGATATGAAGTTGGATATGAAGGCTATGAGTGGATGAGTCATTAGAGGTATCAACAATCCCATCATAAATGAGATTTTGGATTTTATGTTTCAACACTATGGAATCTTTAGTTTTATGAAATTTTCTTCCATGGAGATTAATTTAAGAATGTCCCGTGTGTATGTAAAGGTCTTAAGGGAGATTAATTTAAGAATGCAATATTCTCCTCTAACCTTTTCTCAAGTTTAGAATTTATTTCTATCATGTGCTTAGAGAGATGAAGGTAAGAAAGATTATTTGTCTCTTCTAGCTCTTTGTATTGAACATATAGAAAGAGAGATGACAAGTGAACAAATTTAAGTGTAGTCAATAGATCAAGGAAACCATTTAGTGAAAGAAATTCTTAGTATGCATATCATAGACCATGAAGTTAGAAAATACCAATAGCTCTAAGACCAAAGAGCCATTTTAAGTATGTTCAAGCACTAGAGACATAGAAAATCAAAGTCAATTTATGAAACTCTTCGTAGCAAAAAATGCAAACAAATATTTGCATTTGACATTTTGACTTGGTTGAAAAAGTTTGACAATAATTGATAATATTGCAAGCTTGATGTTCAAAAGCAATTTTTTTTCCAAGAAAGATAGTGACACATGGAGTAGTCTTCAAACAATCATCCATCATTTGCGGCCACCCCGTACCGAGGAGTCTCCAAGGTGCTCTAAGTGCATTTGGAGGTCGATCTTTCGAGGGTCATAACTCAGAGCTCGTGAGGGCTATTGATGAACTGTCAAATGCTACAGGATGATGATCCTGAGGCCTAAAATAACCTATCTCATTTTCGAGAGATCACATTCCGTTTGGATTCAGCACAGTGATCTCGCTCGATGCCAAAACTCGTAGTGTGCCTCAGTTCATAGGTGCACCACATCGTAACTTTGAAACCGTTGATCTTGGCATCGAATCGTCAGTGCCATTAGCTCCGGATGGGTGGGTGAACCCTAGTCACACCCTTGTTCTGGCCACGAAGACCATCCATCATTTGCGGCCACCCCGTACCGAGGAGTCTCCAAGGTGCTCTAAGTGCATTTTGAGGTTGATCTTTCGAGGGTCATAAGTCAGAGCTCGTGAGGGCTATCGATGAAATATCAAATGCTACAGGACGGTGATCCTGAGGCCTAAAATAACCTATCTCATTTTTGAGAGATCACATTCCGTTTGGATTCAGCACAGCGATCTCGCTCGATGCCAAAACTCACAGTGTGCCTCAGTTCATAGGTGCACCACAGTGTAACTTTGAAACCACTGATCTTGGCATCGAATCGTCAGTGCCATTAGCTTCGGATGGGCGGTTGAACCCTAATTACACCCTTGTTCTGGCCACGAAGACCATCCATCATTTGCGGCCACCCCGTACCGAGGAGTGTTCAAGGTGCTCTAAGTGCATTTTGAGGTCGATCCTTCGAGGGTCATAACTCAGAGCTCATGAGGGCTATCGACGAACTGTCAAATGCTATAGGACGGTGATCCTGAGGCCTAAAATAACCTATCTCATTTTTGAGAGATCACATTCCGTTTGGATTCAGCACAACGATCTCGCTCGATGCCAAAACTCGCAATGTGCCTCAGTTCATAGGTGCACCACAGCGTAACTTTGAAACCGCTGATCTTGGCATCGAATCGTCAATCCCATTAGCTCCAGATGAGCGGGTGAACCCTAGTCACACCTTTGTTCTGGCCACGAAGACCATCCATCATTTGCGGCCACCCCGTATCGAGGAGTCTTCAAGGTGCTCTAAGTGCATTTGAGGTCGATCCTTCGAGGGTCATAACTCAGAGCTCGTGAGGGCTATCAATGAACTGTTAGAGGAGACAAGTTTGTAAGGATGGAGTGGCTTAGTGTTTTTGCTAAAATAAGTTAGTGGGAAGGCTTTATTAGAGGGTCTTGGCCAAACTAGTGGGGTGTTTGCCAAAATTTCTTGTTTTATTTCTACTTGGTTTTTTTTTCTTGTTTTGTGCTTTATTATTATTATGGGATTGGGACTTACACTCACCCTTGTGGGAAGGGAAGAGAAGTCCAGGGTGAATGGCTTAAGTTGGGTTCGAAAAATGTATTGAGAACCTTGGAGTATGGGCTCCATTGTATGCCATAACATTTCATATCTTGCTGGGGGTGATAAGGAAAGTATGGTGTAGAAAGGAAGTTTGAGGAGTTACAACTGATGGTAGTGGGTTTGGAGGAGGAAATGTGGAGGCCCCGAGAGGGCATGAAATTTGGTGAATTATGATAGCTCCGAGAGGGCATGAAAATTGTTTATATGCAAATATGGTTTGGTATGACAAGTCTCCATTTTAGAACACACCTTCACCCTATGTTTATGGTTCCATCTGTGAAGCCATTGTGAAATAGTCTTGGGGGGAAATTGTTGAAGTTTGAAATGTAATGTTTATGCATTGAAAGATTGTATGTGTATCCTAGTTTGAGCCTTGTTCCCTAGCGCGGGGGTGGTCTCTTTGAGGCCTATGGTTGGGTGGAAAGCACCCATGGTCCTTGTTATTTTGTTGTGTTGCATATGCAGATTTGTGTCCAAGGGAGCAATGAAAATGGCTTGGAATGATCATCTTGCAGATTGATGTTGGATGAGAAAACTTGACATTGTGCCCTCATTTGTGAAGGAGGATTCACCAGCTTGTTCATGTTCTCAACCATCATGTTGGACAATGTTCATGCTACTCATTGTCCATATCTTTCAATGTCCATGTTCCTTATGATTTTGAAAAGTCCCTTATGTTGCCCCATTGTGATGGAAGGAGATTGTATCATTGTTACCTAATGTACATGTAGAAGAAAATATTGATAAGGTTGTATATGCATGTTTCATTTGGAGTTTATATTGTTATGAAAGCATTGGTATGAGTCACAGATTTGCTTTGACATCATTGTTATCATTTGAAAATGTGAAAGAAAGTTTTCTCCTTGTGGTGTAAATGACTAGTTGATAATAACAATCCATAGATGTTATGTGATACCATTGATTGTATAAATTTAAAACTTAGTAGATTGCTTACAATCTTGTTGTGCACTCAATAATTTGGTGAGGAAGCAATGTTGATAGATAATGAGGATATAGTAATATACTAATTGTCACATTAATATATATTGTAATGATTAATGAATGTGTGTACATTGGTAATGAGGATAATAAGTAATTCTGATCCCCTTCCCTTACATGCTAGAATCACGACCTAGTCCATATGATACAACTGACAGACCCTAATAGAATATTAGTATCAGAGGCTTGTTAGGATATGAATTACCTCACTAATTTATGAGTGTTGTATCTTGAACTTGCTCGTTTGACTCGTGACACTAACTTGAACTAGACTGTCATCCGATCTATTTGAAAACCACCTGTGACTAAAATGTTAACACCTTCACACTATTCACATGAGTCTTGAACTCCTATTCAATGATAACCTTGTTTTACAATATGTAATTTCTTATGCGACTTCATAAGCGAAAAAAAATAAAAAAATTGTTGTGTTTTTACTAGTAAAATTTAGGGCATGACACATGATCCATGATAAATTGAACAATACTAGATACTAAATTAATATGTATATCATTGTACACGTAAATGATAAAAATATATATCAAAATACATGTATCCATAGACAAAATTTTACACAAATATATATCAAAGATCATGTATCCATAGACAAAGTACTCAAATATATATATATATATATCAAAATACATAGATCCATATACAAAATGTGGCTGATCCTGCCATCAGAATGTGTATAATATCAATGTTTCTATATACAATGTGGCATATGCCATCTCAAAATGTCTCATGATGCATCCTACGAAAACTATACTATCCTAGGGTGCTGGTGGATGATCAAAATGCAGCCTCTTCGCTGCACTAGGTGGATCGGATGCCTCCTACATAAACAAAAAAGGAAAACCCAAAGTTAGACTACTAAATTTATATGATTCTACGTATCTAACATTGAATTACTCAAATGCATAATGATCTTTTCCGTATTGGAGATTAATACTATCAAAATTTCATAATAAATACCTCTCTCGTCGACCTCCTGCG
This sequence comes from Cupressus sempervirens, assembly GCA_028749045.1. Taxonomy (NCBI): domain Eukaryota; kingdom Viridiplantae; phylum Streptophyta; class Pinopsida; order Cupressales; family Cupressaceae; genus Cupressus; species Cupressus sempervirens. The sequence continues at coordinate 912,740,914 of CM053789.1, read as the reverse complement.
CCGGTCAGGAGTCCTCTCGTATGCCCTCGGCAATGCTGGTACCTCTGTGATTGTGGTCTGTATATGTTCAAATACCTTTGTCAGATGAATCTACAATTTAAACTATAACATTATAATTCATAGCATGCTAAATTTATAACATATTTAATCATGAATTCAAACTACAACTTACTATTGTAGGCTCCTCCTCAGGAGTGAGTGGCTGCGTCATCAAATCTACATAACTGTCCCGTCGAACCTCATGTGCACTAGGAGTCTCCTATGAGATACAAAATAGTAGTTGTTAATATCATGGAAATTAGTTTTGAATTTATTTACGAAGATAAGTGATGCAAGAGCATCCCATGCTCATCAGGGGAACATTGAAGATCCAAGGCATTACAGAGGTCATGGAACATCTCTTGAAGTCAATTGGGCAATCCTTGCACCAATTATGGCTCATGGAAGCATACAAAGTTATAATGTTGGACTCATATGTGGAAGAAAGTTGTAATTGGGCATGAGATAGGATTTTAGGATTTCATATGGTAGATGTGTCATTTGATAGGTTCATGTAGGTTGTCATGATCATATCTTGTCATTAGACAAGTCAAAACGTTCTAGAATTGAGTTTTGGGGTTTGAACAAGCAGGCCCTAGTTTTTAAGCCATTTTAAGGAGGGTTTTGAAGTTTGGGTGTTTAGGAGTGTGACCAAGACCTATAATCTTGAAAATCCTTAGTGTGTTGGTCCCTTTGTTGAAGCCTTGGTGTGTCTAATTCCTCCTTGTGTGTCCTAGAGTTGAAAGGTACATAAGTGGTGTTCAGAGATTTCTTGGTGAGGAAAGAAAGAGAATCAGTGAGTTGGCCCTTGGGAAGGAAGAAAACTTGTTGTGAAAATGCCTCCTAAAAATCAAATGGCTAGAGAACTTGAAGAATTGAGAGAAGAGTTGGCAAAAGAGAAAAGAGAGAGGAGAGAACTTGAAGCATCTAGAGTGAGGGAAGAAAGAAAGATGAGAAGAGAGAGGCTGAAGCTTATTGCAAGGATAGAATCCTTAGAAAAGGAAAGGTAAGAACCTAGAGGAGAAGAGGTTAGAGGAAGAAATCATGGAGAGAACCATGAAGAAGAAGAGGTTGGTAATGCAAAGCAAGAGCATGAGACAACAGATGATCCTGAAGAAAGGAGATTTATGAGAATCATTAAGGAAGTACAAGGTAATGGTGGGAAGAACCATATTGATTTTCCAATATACCAGGGTAAAATGGATAGTGAAGAAGTGCTAGGGTAGATAGAGGCCCTTGAGAACTACTTTGATCTTGAAGACATAGAGGCAGATAAGAAGGTAAAAGTAGCAACAACAAGACTGAGAGGAACATCACTCACTTGGTGGACTAGTGTTCAGAATGAGAGAGAGGAAAGGTGGTGCAGGGCACCTAACCTATGTGGCAGGGGGGAACAAGTATCTCTGTTGCCGGACACCTTGCCACTCCATGAAAGCGAGGATTCAAGTAGATTAGGAAGTTGGAATAAAGGTTTGGTCCATATTTTACAAGTTGGTCTATGTTTTTTAATAAAGGCACATGTAAGGTCCACAAGAATTTTGGTGTGGTTATAAACCAAGTGACTCCATGGGACCAAAAGGCCTTAGAATAGGGTATTTAGAGTCTAAACAGTATTAGCAAAAAGTGGTTGTTTGTTTGTTTTATGGTTGGGAACGCCTATATGGTTGTTCCAACGGTCATGTAGTCCTTTATATATGTCATATGTGATCTCAGTTGAAAGGGGGAGATCAGAGTGTACGGTGGTTTGGAGAAAAAATAATAAAAACTTCAATTTTCTGGAAATTTACTTAGTTGCATTTAATAAATCCATATGACCAATTTTGAGTCAATGGAATAGTTTAGAAAGTTAGGGAATGCATAAAAACTATAGTTTGAAATTTGAATTTCAAATTCAAACGGTCATATTAGTTTTGGAGGGAAAGTAGTAATTTGGTATTTGTTTGATTAAATAAACCTTTGTAACCAACTTGGTCGGTTGGACAGGTGCATATAAGCCTATTTAAGTTGTAATGAACATATGCAAGACATGAATCATTATTGGTACGGAAAAAATCATAGAAATTGTATCGAGAAACAATCATACTTTCCTCTGCATCAATTAAAAAAATAAAAAATAAATGATACTTATACATACAATGGGGCTCTCTGTGCGAATGAAAATCCTTGATGATCTAGGACGCCGAATCTATACAGGCTCATCGCCAGTAGCCACACCCTATATACAATAAATAATGTAATTAAATGAGATTACCACAAACATTTTACAAGAATGCATCAATATTTAATCAATTAGAAAACATCTAATTACCTTTCCTTTGTCAATGCATGCTGGCTCACCCCCCGCACTTTGTCCCCCCGGGGCAGGTGGTATTTGCAAGATAAAAGAAAGATTAGCAACCATATATGCTACAATATCAAATAGAAAAAAGAAATGCGAACACAACATAATGTACCGTAGATGTCTCAAGGCCAAATGAAATGGCCGAGAGTGTAGCATCATCTATCTGTCTGAGCTCCTCCTCGGTCATCAACTAAACATGAATGAAGATCACATACATGTAAAAGTCAGTATGGCTTAAAAATTAAAATTACTCTATTATAAAAATTAACTTTAAATCACATATGTCATAACAAAAAAATGTATACATGTACCGACACCGAAGGAGTCCATGCCTCTACATTCCCCTCCTCTCTCGCATCAGGGTCTGTAGCTTTTGCACGTGCGTTTGGTGTATCCTCGTCTAATACAAAATGATACTCAGGAAGATCACCTATGGGACCCAAGCAAATATTCTTGCATGTAATGCAAGTGTGAGGCACACAAACGTGTGATGAGCTAGCCGATGATGAACTGGCACCAACATCATCAACACGAGGAGGCAAGACTGACCTAGCCTGAGATATCATTAGGCTACTTAGCCTATGAATGGCTCTGATGGTCTGAGAGCTAGCCTCTGCCATAATATCTGGATGCTGCACTCGATGAGGGGGGGAGATATCAGGGGGGGGGGGGGGGGACAAAAGTGCCAAGTTTCTTCCGCTGGGAAGAGGGTCTATCCTGAGGAGCTCCTAGTCCTAAGCCCATGTTGGGCTTCATGCTCCAATAGTTCACTTTAAGTTTCAACACAAATTCTGCATATAATTTTTTAAGGAAATAAAATGGTATGTCTAAATTGCCATGTGGAGGGATATCAAAGACCATCCACCAACGGTCCCAAAAATTTGCACGTATGGCGTCATTTGTGCACCATTTAATCGATAGTTTGGTTTTTTTTGGGTCAACTGGTATACCCGTTTTTGGGTTAGCAAAAAGGCTTGCCAAATTGTCTTTGGTTATGTTGAGGGCCGCAACCTCATCATAATCCAAACCATCATCAAACATCTGGTGCATTTCATCACGCCAACGAAGAGCGGCATTTTGTTGGTTTGTAAGAGTTTCAATGTTATCCACTATGGTGTTTAACGTGGATAACATAGGAGCCAGTGTAGGTACATTATTGTATGTTCTATGCAAACCTCTCAACTCAGTGAGATTTTCATTTATCAAATCCTTGATTCGAGGAGGGTTTTGAGGAGGTAGAGGATCATTTGGTGGACAGTTTTGTGGGGATACTGGATCGTTTGGTGGTGGGTTGTGAGGAATATTATTCCCTGCCTCAGTGTCATCATTTTGATCAGCCATTCCTATTGAATTGCAAAATGTAATATATATTAAAAAAAAATCTAAATTTTAACCATTTTTGTCAAAAAAACCCTAGATTCAACTAAAACAAACAAAATCTTGTTAAAATCTATTAAATTTAGGTTAAAAATGAGTCGAGGGGGGGGGGGGGGGGGGGGGGGAACATACCTGATATCTGATATCCGATTTGCTATCTGATATCCGATTTGCTATCTGATATCCGATCTGACTGGCCCAAATTCGCGTGAAAATAAGGGCCACGGGTCTGTGATTTTGTGTTTAATCCATGCACAGGTATCGGATATCCGATATTATATCAGATATCCGATATTATAATATATATAATATAACATATATATTACATTTTATATATTTTTATATTATATTTTATATTTATTATATTAATTTACTATATATTATAATATAAAATATTATTATTATACTATATTATTAAAATTTATAATATATTATACTTTTTTATTATATATTATATTATAAGATATTACTTTTTATTATTATATTATATTATATATATATTATATTACATTACTATATATTATAATATATGAAATATTATATTATATTATTATAATATAATATGTTATTATAATATTATTATTATAGTATAATATTATACGATTATAATATAATAATAATAATAATATTATATTATAGTATAATAATTATTATAATAATAATATTATTATATTATAGTATAATAATAATTATAATAATAATAATATTATATTATAGTATAATAATAATTATAGTAATATTATTATATTATAGTATAATAATTATTATAATAATAATAATATTAAATAATAATAATATTATTATAATATAATAGTATGATATATTATTTAATATCATTATTATTATTTTATATCAATAATAATAATATTAAATAATATATCATACTATTATATGATTTTAATTATTAGTCGGATATTGGATTTAAAATCGGATATCCGATATGATATCGGATATCTGATAAGGCTCGGCTTAACCTTCCAGGTTTGGTTCCTGGATAGGTAAAAAAAAGTCAGAGCGGATTTTGAAGCGCTTTTAGGCGTCTTCAAACTCTTTTTTTTTTTCACATTGCCACTTTTTGGCACACCATGATCCTGCACATACCCTAAATCCAAATAGTAAACAATCATCATAAACAAGATCACAACCTAAACTATAAATTTGATCCTAACAATAACCAATGTTTGAACCTAAAAATGTGCAGCACAACATAGATATGTTTGTGCCAAGAGATTGTCATTATCAATGGTTGAGTTACAAATGCACAAGTAGTGCAAAGCACCATGTATTGTTTATTCTAATACAATGAAGTACATTGGAGTTGGTTTTGAACCTTGGTTGCTTAATGTTGGATTTAATTGAACAATGCCATTATGTGGAGGTGTCCCCACTCCATATTTTCCTTCTAATTCTTAAGGTTCAATGACATGAACTCCTCCATTAGTCATTCCAAGAGAAAACTAATTTGGTTTTGAGATGGATGTGATGTAGTTACTATAGGGTGGACATTATTAGAATAGTCAAGCAATACATTAAATCATAAAATACTCAGTCCATTTATCCACACACCACTTAATTGTGTATCTAACGAATGTACATATTCATGATTGATCCTAAATATGTAGAATGTGCAGTATGATAGTGTGGCCTCAAGCTCATTGTATCAAATACTCCTACTGCACCATTACAAAAGCTCAAAAATACTAGGAGGTTGTCACATGATTATATCCCATTTGAAATGGGAGCTTCCAGAGAATCATGAGGAGATCATTGCATAATCTAAGTCCAACAATGCTTTGTAAAGCAATAGTTTTTACAATGGGAATAATTCTCCATGACAATATTGGAAACTTGTTTTCTGCATTGCAATTCCCAAATCCAATTTGACAGGGAAAGAAAAATGTGGGTACAAGAAGAACCTTATCTATGACTTCAACTATGGAATTCAATCAATCATTTATGAGTAGATTAAACATAACAATTAAAAATGTGTACAATACAATAGAGTTCTTCCACATTGATGGAGGATTGTGGAAACAAGTTTTGAATGAGTGCTATGTCGATAATGAATGGGATGTCAAAAATATTAAGAATTTTGTGGTGCCACATTCGCACAATGATCTTAGCTAGCTATTTAACATCTAGGAGTATTATCTTGCAAAGGCATGCCATACTTTGGAGGCCATTGTCCATGCGCTTACTATGGTTTGACCCCAAATAAAAATGAAAAAAAAAAACTATTGTAATACAAAATATACTAATTCAAACACTCAAAATTATTCGTTCAAAGAAAGGAACAATGAAGAGACACTAGAAAATATTTAGGATTAATATATCTATATATAGTAGAAAATAATTAATTAATTTTTATTGATGTTGGGTAGATAAAAAGTGATAGAAAGAGATAGAGTAAGATAGAGAGATGTAGCCAAAGCTAGAGGGATAGAGAGAGCTAGAGAAAGGTAAATAGTTATAAATAGTTAGATAGAGTTATAGAGAAAGAATTGGAGAGAGACATAGAGTTATTCACAGAGAGTAATGTTATTTTCCTCAATCCACCCCTCTCCTCTTTATATTTTTCTTGTAATTGATCTTCAATATATCTTCGGCATACCTATTGCACACCAAGGTGTGATTGCTAGTTAATAGTAAAATACTAGGACTATACCTCCTCTCTCCTAATCCTAAAACCTAGAAGTACTTTTCCTAGACGTTTTCCCCTACCTCGGCCATTTCACAACTATGCTTTAGTGGGGATGGGTACTTGAATTTCTATTTGATTTTTTATTTTTAGATGTAGCTATTGGGTATGTACTATGTTACTATCTTAAGTGTTTAATGGTTCTAGTTAGTAGTTCTGGTTAGGGTTGCAATTTTGCTATGTTCAAATATTACAATTGGATATGTCATACTGAAACATCATTTCATAATAACTAGCATTTCAAATTCTACATGTATAGGATACAACACCCCCACCACCACGCTCATACTCCCATCATCCCAAAATTGAGGCTCTTTACATCCCAATGTCCCAACTTACCAATATCAACATTACACTACTTATTAATCACTCATTTGAATTACTAAGTTCAAATTAGTCAATGACTCATAATGCCTAAAAATATTTGGTATAAGTTAATTTAATAAATATACTTAGTATAAACTAATTCAATAAATATATTTACTAAATTAATGTATCATTTATTAAATTATTAAATTCTTTCATTTATTATGTAGAAAAAATGATAGAATAGATATAAAAAAACTAACCTTCTTTAATATCTATGAGCTCTTTAACACCCTTTCAACTTTACCACTAGACCAAGGATCTATTGACATATGAAGATATTTTTTGATAAATAGAAGTATATGAATTTTATAATTATCAAAAATAAATTTATTAGAAAAACAAGATTGTACATAATCACTCGTGAGCTCTTTAAAAATCTTTCAACTTTATCAACAAGGAAAAGTCCATTGATATATGAAGATATTTTTTGATAAATAGATTAATGTAATTTTTTTAATTATAAAAAAATAGATTTATTAGAAAAACAAGACGAAAATCACTTCCAGAAATTATGCAGACAGTACCTGAAAACAAGATCTTTAGAAAAAAAAAATTTAAATTAAACCCAAATATACAGAGCTTTTAAGTCAGCTCAACATCCTCTCCCTAAACATATAAAGAACTTTTTACTCAGTGGAAACAATTCCAAGATTCATCATTTTTGCCTTAGAAAAGGGGAAGCCATGTTTTTTCCTCAACATCCCTCGACTGTGTAAAATGTACAGTGTCCTACTCCGAAATATCTGAACTACCTATAGAAAAAGGAAATAAAAATAAGATCTTTGTGATTTTAGTAGAAGAAGCTACTTTACGTCAATGACAACTGTGCCGCTTTTACTGCAATCTTCAACATGTTCGCCATTAACGGCCGAAGAGGTACCGTGTTCTTCTCCTGAACCAGTCGCACTCTCATCTCTTTCTTCCCCAATTAAAACCTCAATTTGCCTCTCACCCAATTCAACAGATGATGAATCACACTGCTTATTTTCAACGCCGGCTCTGCAAAGAGGGCAAGTAGAATGTGAGAACAACCACATATCTATACAATCCACATGAAAACTGTGGTTGCAGATGGGCAGAAGTTTTCCCTTGTCGTTCTCCTCGAATTCACACAAGCAAACAGAGCACTTCAACCCTTCGGAAAAATTTTCCGGCTTGTAGAGAAAAACAGGGAGAGAAATGAGTATGTCGTTGTGAAGGCCTTCTGTGGCGGAGGTCGAGAAGAAGATATCCGCTGCTCTGCGAGAGAACGCCCGAGATCGTGAAATCCCACGATGGGTGTTACCGGAATACCTGCGAATATAGATATAATAAACGGCTGTGATGATTACAGAGACGCTGAAGATGGAAACTATGGCCGCCATTATCATTGAACTTCTCAGTTCTGAATCCCTGTTATCAACTGGAGCATGGGCCAAAATGATTTTAGGAGAACAGAAAATCATGGGAGATTGAGGCGGACTTGAAGTAGGTGGTCTCGAGATGTGTGCCATTTTAAGATGATGATTTGTGAGGAATGGGAAGCATAATTGTAAATGTAATTTGTAGAGGGAGGAATTAAAGAGATCTGAAATAGGAAATGGCTGTGGTTGTGGGGATTTCCGCGTTGCAGGGGAAACGCGGACCGTGGCACATACGTTCTGAGATTTACCACAGTCAAGTCAAGTCACTGCAGTCGATTGAGTTGTTTTCGTGTTTGTTATTGACTTTGAGGAGGAGACGAATTTCCATGGGGATGGTCTATGCATGTGATCAACGCTCAAAGAGTGTTTGCTATTCATTTTGTGGCCGAAAGACCCGCAGGACTAACTTTTCTCACCATTTTACACTCATTTTGCATGTGTAGTGAGTACAAATGGGCGAATGCTTTGTTAAGTTAGTAGGGAGTGCCTTTCAACTAACACTTGTACCAGATCATTCTAAGGTTTTAGCCGATTTAAATTATGAGTTATTTTATTTTAATCATAAAGTCATATTAGATATGGTCATTACCACGATGTAGACTTGTTCACATGAAGTAAAAAAATATTTTAGTTTTTCATATATCTATAATTAAAAAGAAATGTTTGAACACGTGAAAATCCTTATACATTTCTTAGAGACATTTTTTAGTCTTGTTTCCTCATTTTTTCATAGGACCATGTATGATGGGTTCACATTCTTGCAAATCTTTCAAAGGGGACTCTTGTTTGCAGATGTAACCACCTAAAGTCTTCACTCTAGACAAAGTTATGAATGTTAATCCCCGCCTTTCAGTGTTGCCAATGGCAACCATTGCTTGCTTAAGAATCATCCCCTAAGGTTTGTGTATGATGATTGTGATTGGTATTTGTCTTCTAGTGCCTAAGGATATTGGTACTATTGATACCATTTAGGATGCAACATCATTCTATAGTTGTCCCATGTAGTTATCTATTTGTGTTACACCATATAGTCATACATCTACTAGCTTTGATCCAATATTGTAAACAATGTCTATTACCTCAACTATGGTCTGTTTACAAGGTCTTCTTGTGTCCACATGTTTTTTTATAAGTATGATCATTTGAACTTGGAAAATTAATACTTGACAATCGAGTTGTTCCGCATCTATTAGTATCTACGTACCTCTACTACATAGTAGAAGGTATACCTTATTCTTTGCAATCTACTTCATCTTTTTCTTTTCTTGTCTTCTTCTCCTAATTTTTTTTGTCTTTCCTTTATGTTTCTCCTCCCTATTTTCTTCTTGGACTTCTCCTTCTTTATCACCTCCTCCTCTGCCTCATCTGCTCCTCTTCCTCGTCCTCCTCCCTCTCATTTTTCTCGTTGTTTATGCTTCTTTTGCTTCTCCTCCTCCTCCTTATGTCACTCCTCCTCCTCCTCCTCATTCGCTTCTCATTCTTTGTTTACTCCTCCTCCTCCTTGTTCTTTCCTTTTCCTCCCCCTCCTCTTGCATCTTCTCCTTATTCTTTTCTTTCTCCCCATTCTTCTATTTTTCCTACTTATCCTTCTCCATCTCCTCCTCCTCCTCCTCCAACTTTTGTCTTTCTAATTCTTTTTCCTTGTGTTCTTCTTTTCATCCTCTGTCTCCTTCTCCTTAGACAGTTTGTTCATTCTTTGATATGATTTCGACCTCTTTACCAACATTAGGTGTTTTAGAAAATGTTTAATATGTGTAAATATGAAATCATGTCATCTTTAATCATTTTTCTATATTTATATTTTTTGATTTATAAGTTTTCTATATATCTATATTTATTTATTTTCCTAAAACTACCACTTGATGAAAGTTTAGAAAAATATTTACACAATTAACAAAAAAGTTTCACATAAGAGAAAAGCTCACAAAATTTTTAAAAATTCTACCATGTGAAATTGTGAGAATGGGTTATAAAATTAAAAAACCTTCAAAAACCTTATTAAGATTGGAAAAAGATTTATTCCATCTTAGCAATTCATAAAATAATAAAATGATATTTTATAAATTTAAACTATAATTTTATTAAATCTACAATTTATATTAATACTTCACATTCTAAATAATAATTTACATGATAAACATACGATACAAGAAAAAAGAAATACTCACTGCCTTCAAGTAGGAGTTAGTCTCAGATTACTTTGGATCTGACCACCTCCTCCTAGGCTCTAACATGGCATTCAATCCAGTAGTCTGCCTCTCGATCCTGGCCCCTAGGCTCCAATCTCTAGACTGCAATGTTACAAAGGATTTCCTTTTTCTAACTTCAACTCTCTCAAGAACTGATCGAGCAACTCGGTGGTGGGCATGGTGGAGAGCAGCACAGTGACAGATCCCATAGTTATCTAGGCAATTTTAAACTCCATATCATTATCATCCACCAAATTATTTTTTCCAAACCTCAACTTTCGGAAGGTTGAACATTATGGGGGATGACATGATGATTCTGGTCATGCAAGCTTCGCCCTATTAATAGCTTTCAGCTCAATTACCTTTGATGAAATAGTTAAAATTTTTCACTAATTGTTTAGATTATCAATTCTTTTAAATGATTATGAAAGATTTGTGTATAAATACTGATAATAATTAGATTATTGAAAAGTCTTTAAGTAGACATCATTTTGAAATTGACTACTTGTTATTCTTCATACATATAAAATCTCATAGCATACAAATTTACGTATATTCCTCGTGAATGGAATAGAACTGCTGATTGTTTAGCCAAATGGGCATCTAGTCATGATCCGGGTTGGAATATTAGGGATAGGAGGCAATTGTCCTTTGAGATGGTGCAAGAATTTGATGATCTTGTTGCTCAGGATCGAGCTCCTTGTTGAGCTCTCCTTGTTGTATTCCTTTCTGTCTTAATAAATTTTTACCCCTCTTTTTGCAAAATTAATTAGAGTCGTGCTACTTATATGCTTTCTTTGCCACTACTGTTGGCCAAGCTCTTATCTCCATAATAGGGTGTTGTTTGTTATCTATCAAAAAATAAGGAACTGGTGTTTGCCCTCTTGCTAAGTGTTAATATTAGAGAAAAATAGTCAATAGACCTCATAGTGTGCTAATGGATGAATGATCTTTGATTTCTTCAAGTTTTTTTTTGCAAGCCATTTGCTTCAAAAAATATTTTTGAACTATTCATTTCACATCAAATATAGTAGTCAAATCCAAGTGTTATGTCTAAAACTAGGTTAAAAACTAACAAATCTTCCCTCTTCTTTCTCCTTATAAAAACCCAAGCATGGTCACTCCAAATTATTAGGATTTCCTTTCTTGAAGATTATATGAATATTTAATATTGAGCTTCTAATCCCAAAGTTGTAAACCTCGTACACTTCCTTGTTCATTTTTGTGCCTTTGTACGTAGTCTTCTTGCAAAGACTAATTGGTGAGCTAAAGCCATGAAAGGTAAATTGATATTTATATAAGAAATCGATTGACATTAAGTAAATATGTGTACTAATATTGTGATAGGCCTATATCCATTTTTTACATTTTTTGAATCTTTTAATGCAATTTTATTAATAGTTATTTTAGTTGCTAAAAGACATAACTGTTCTATCATTTTATTAATTAATATATTAAAATTACATATTTTCTCCCCATTCAAAGTGCAGGTAAGTATCAAGAGGGAAAAAAATGGGGAAGAAGAGTTCCAGTATGGCCTAAAACAAAACACCTTGTTTGAGTAAGTACAATTGCCCCATTTGAGATGTGAGGTTTTAATAAGACATACCTTCCTTTTTACAAATTGAATTGATCATACATGTAGTAAGAATCTTATTTTCAATAAAAGACTATTTCCCATGCCATAGGGCTAAGAAGGCATTCCTTCTTACAATTTAAACAATCTTACAATTTTAGTGCTTCCCCACTATCCAAGAGATTCTTACATTAAATTTTTGAGACTTTGTGATATTATTAAATATGTATGAGTAATTTTTTTGTAAAATTATGTAATGAACATTTAAGATTGCACTTAATGATATGTTTTTTTTAGTTGATAGGAAATTTTCACATGCATGATATGTCATGCTTTTATATTCTATTCCCCATCTCTTTTGGTTCTTCTAGGTTTCATTCAGATATTCTTTAGTTTAAATTAAAAGAAAAATCATTACTTCTTATGGTTATTTATGATACATAAATGGGATGTGTAATCTTGGTTTCATGTTATGATGCTCAAATTGGGTTTTTCATTGAAAATAACTATTTCTAAGCCATTTTGGACTTTTTTTAAGTAAGTGCGGGATGATGAATGATAAAGAAATAATTTCCTTTTCTTTGAACTTTTCACCTTCTTGGAAGAGTTGAAGGAATTTTTATTTTTTAAATTATCATTGAACTCATATGCATGTTTTTCCAAAAAAATAATAAAATAAAATTATATAATTATAGTTGTAAAAGGATATTAAAACTACATACACATATATCAGTTTGTATACCAAACTTCTAAATATTTAATTTCTTGTCATAATATTATAGTTAATTGAGAATTGAACATCGTAAAGTAAACATCGTAAAAGCTAATACCTTAAAATCTTCCTTTCGAGGGATTATGGAAGGAGATTTTGCTATATGTGTTATTTCTCTTGCAAGATCTTGTTCTTGCTACTCTATATTTAGTACTTGAACTCCAATTCCAAAGGTTTGAAAAATGTTACTTTGTGTAGATTTTAAGCTATGTAGTACGGGTTTGTATGTATTGAGGTATTGTTGTTACTCTTCATCAACCATGTTGCAGTCTAATTTTTCAAACATAAATTGTTCATTTTATTTAATAAATAAATAAAAAACAAAAAAAACCCTTGTAACATGAAGCCAGGACAACATTTTTAATACCCTGTATTCAAAGGGAATGTGAATGACGCATCTACAATGAATGAAATCAATATGCCCGACTACGTGTCATCCCTGCCCTCTATCAAACATAATATGAAAGAGTAATTCAATACATTTGCTAGATGAAGAAGAAGCTGAATTCAATCAATGTCAATTGCAACTCCAGCTTGCTCTTCCTTCTTCACACCCGCTTCCTCATTATCAACATCTTCGCCTTGCGCCGCTGAAGCTGAAGAACCACTGTTGCTATTTGTCACCTCCTTCCCATCTACAACTTCTCCACTTGAAACCTCAACATGTTCATCAGGCTCTTTCTCAACATTGGCCCTGCAAAGGGGGCAAGTGGAATGAGAATAAAACCACATGTTAACACACTCCACATGAAAGCTGTGATTACAGTCGGGCAACAATTTCGCCTTCTCATTCTCCTCAAACTCACTCAGACAAACTGCACAGCTTAACCCCTCACTAAAATTTTCCTGCCTGTAGACAAAAACCGGGAGAGCATCTACAACTTCCCGGCGGAGCCCTTCTGTGGCCGACGTCGAAAAGTAAAAATCCGGCAATCTCGAAGAAAACCGACGAGCTCGTGAAACCGCGCGGGTCCTCCGACGAAGGCGGCGAGCGTGGGTAAGAGTGGTGGATAAATTCAAGTGGACGTAGAAATAACACAGAGCAATGGTAATAATGCACATTCCCAAGAAGAATACCATGACCCCTAAAAGGAAGAAACTGTTACAGTCGGGCTCCTTACTTTCATAGTCAGGAGGGGAACTATAGATGGACTTCTCTGCCATTGTGAGAGGGAGTTCTGGAATATGTGAGGAATTGCATGGTGTTATATATAAAGGCAAAGTCTCTTTGCATTGTTTCATACGCAGACTGACCGTGCTGTATACGCTCGTTGATTTAAAGACTTCTATTGTGGCTAGTCAAGTCAATACCTGCCACCTTGTTTTAAAGACTTACATTGTGACTGATTTGTTTGTATATTCATTTTTCAGTTAGAAAGAAAGGAAGTCCGGTAAAGAGCATCATGATGGTGCCCCTGGTGTGAAGAATACGCAATGGAAATTATGTTAGCTTTGATGTTGTGCTCCGCGTGGACGACTTTCTCACCTTTGTTTTTTTCCCCTTAATTCTTCGCTTGACTCTTTGGTTTTCTTCCAAAGAAGGGACTACTTTTAAACATTATATTTTAAATACTAATGGAAAAATAAGTCAACATCACATAATAATGGAAAATTGAAACTTGGAAAAATAAGTCAAATTTGACTATTTAACATTTTTGATCTAAGAATCAAGTCTTAGTGTGTGATGTTTAAGGTATGGTTATGTCATTTGGAACTACTTTTTGTATACAAAAGAGCTATTATGAATATTACAAGTAATTGCATCATGTGTAGAAAAGAGGTGTTTAGGTTACTAAAAGTATAATGGGTGCATTGAAGATGTATAGAAAGTCAATTAGGAAAATAAGGAAATAAGTCAATTTTGACTATTTAATATTTTTAATGTTGGAATCAAGTCTTAGTATGCGATAATTAAAAATGGTGGGATATGTGGAGACAATTAGTAGTTCATCTATTAAATGATGTTATTTGTAGTAATTCTATTATCAGAAGAGGAAAAATTAGTCTATTGTTAGCATGCATTTAAGTAGTACATGGAGTCAAATTGTAGGAAATTTAAAAAGTATTTTGTTTGTGCAATGACTGTCTCAATGAAGAAGTGCTCGCTTGTAAATGATCAATAGTCAAATAGTCAATATTTCTATTTGAGGTTTGCATATTTTTCAAAAGCTTGCTTTAAATAATGGGCGACAGATAAAATTGTGGGTTGTAATCAATTTAGCTTTAATCTAATTATTTTTCTCCTTTCTACGAAGGATCATAAAATATGATTCAAAATGTCATATAGAATAATTCATGCATAAAGAGGCTAATCATTGATTGTAAACTATAGTTAACAAATAAAATTGTGAACATGATATGGAATTGTGATATTGCTATCAGGAGTTAACTGTGTAGTTTTTGAGCCAAACTCATTGACCCATATTTCACGAGTCATGATTCAATGTGAATCCATCTCTCATCAGAATAAATGGAACACTTAGCACTCATTGGGTCTAGGTGATGCTCACAAAGGTGAAACACATGGACTTCCTAGGAGGTCACCCATCCCAATATTAGTAACCTAGCTTGAGTGGGCTTAACAACAGAGTTTCCTCTATGGTTAAACCTACTCTACTTACAACCCCATTTGCAAAACCTTCACCAAATATTGTGCCTCATGAACCATTCATTAGAAAGCCCCTTGAGCTTATCAATTGATAAGTAGGAGATAATTTCCACAACAAGTCAAATTGTTATATTGCTATCAGGATTTAATTATGCAATTTTTGAGCCAAACTCATTGACCCATATTGACCAAGAGATAGATTCACGTTGAATCATGACTCGTGAAATATGGGTCAATGAGTTTCGCTCAAAAACTACACAGTTAACTCATGATAGCAATATCACAATTTGATTTGTTGTGGAAATTATCTCCTACTTATCAAGTGAAATGAAATATTGAAACTAATTTTTTTCTGAACTTTTATTTACATTATAAATAATTATACATCATTATTTTCTAATTGAAGTATACAATAGTTTAAAATAAATTTAGATTGATATGAAACACATAATACATATAATAACAAGTTATGATTAAAAATAATAATTTAGAAATATGTTACATATATGAAATTCCTACAATTCATAATAACCACTGATCACACATTTTTCAATTTAACTTTAATCGATATGTAACATCAGACATATGAAATGTATTGTTTATTTTTATACAATTTATCTATCCATTTTCGTTAAATTTAACCTTCAACATCTACTTATAGATAAATTATTATTTTAAAAGTGATTTAGTCTCATATTTAGATAACCCATTAAGTAACCTAATTTGGTTGAATTGCTCCTATAATGTTCAGGTGCCTCCATCTCCTACCCTTTATTATACCATATTAGAAGGAACAATAACTATTGAGTTCAGTCTAATTTCATGATGTAATTTTATTCAAATATTTCTAGTTGAAGTACATGTGTAAGGAAATAAAGTCAACGCTATAAAAACATTTCAAGAAAAAATGACATTTGTGTAAAGGACTCTTTTGATATTAAAAAAGTCATAAATTTTTATCAAAAGTTTCAGTCTACTAAAAATGTTGACAAGTAATTTTATTAAATTTAATGTGTGTGTAAGCATAACTAAACTATACTCTTGATTGAAAAAAGTAATGTTTCTTTTGTAAAAGAGAAGATCATAAATGTAATTTTCATCTGGGTGAATGCGACATCATAATACATTTCAGTGGTCGACCCATTCACACAGTAGTACAAAGACTAAATACATAATCTTATCAACAACCTTTAATTGATTATGTGCTAGTACAAGGGAAAATTGTAGACTTTTCAATTCCTAAAATCTTTTCACTGCACCAACCTTCTTTGCATCACAATATCCACACAAGAAACATTGTAACTGCAACAACAAATAGTGAAAATTATAAACACACACACATTTTTTGAAAGTTCAAATTTTTAATGAATTAGACATTTTCATTAATCAACAAAAATAAAACATAATTCATAAAAAAATGGAGCTACAGGATTGAAAGTTATTTTTAAAAATGAAAAGCAATTAAAAGAAAATAAGATTTAAAACTAATAGTTAATTGTAAATAGCAATTTGATAGAACCTATAAATGACATTTTTTTAATTAATAAGATGAGGAAGCCGGAGATAGTTTATATTAATATAAAAATATGAACATTTATGCATATATCATACTAAATCAATCATGCAATTACATAGGAAATCCAAAAACGTAAAAAATTAGTCTTTGAGCTACATTTTCAGAACATTAAATAAAAAAATTAAACAAAGGAATTTGAAATTAATGGCTTTCTACCCCATGGATGGTTATGGATTTTGGATGGATGCATCATTATTATTCCATCATGTTCACAATTTGTTTTCTTTGATAAAGTTGATGTCATTTATCAACACAATGATGTTTTACCAAATGACCACTCGAGATATTAAATAATTTTTTTTTTTTAACTTTGATTATTGCCTCTTATAGTGTAATACATGATGATATTTCCCCACCTTTTAGTACTACATCAAAGGATGATACTTTATGTGAGCTTAATTTTATATATAATTTTATTAATTCGCCATCATAATTCTATTCTTCTATTCATAGTTTTGCTTGTCTATTATCCTAAAATAAAGTGGTCATTGAGGCGAATGGCTAAACATCCGATTGAATGGCTAATTATTATAATTTATTAATTATTTAAAATTGACAAAATAGTTCTATTTTTATTTTAATAATAATTTATAAATGTCAAATTGCAGTCTTCGGTCGGTTGGATAGATGTTTCCATCGTTGAGGTAACTAAATAAACTTTATGCAATGAAAAAAAGGAGAAGAATATATAAGAGGAAAGCAATCATATGGTTTTGAGGAAGCCCACAACCACTTTTACCCAAACCTAATTCCTGCAGCCAAACAAAGAGATAATATAGAAATGGAACAAAGTTCTAGAGAAAATGGCATTTACATTGGTCTTTTAAATGTTTAAAATCCTTTGATTGTTTCCATGGATTCAAATTGGACGTGGCTACCCTCTTGAAAAATAGTGCTAGAGACAAAATGTACCAAAGGCCAAAAAATGTCAAACATGATTCTTTTTCAAATTCATGAAAACACAACAAAATTTTCCTAAAATTTTTGTTGTTTTTGATCACAAAATATACAGATCATGAAGATGAAATGCTGAAAATTTCAGAAAAAATCATTCTGTTTTTTTTAGAAATATAGTCAATGGTGCAATTTATAGAGAAGATAGCCGTGTCCCTGAAAAATTACATCTTTGACTTTTTTTGAAAATTACAAAACACTGAATTTTTACAAAAATTTCAGTGCATATTCTTGTTGATTTCAATGATTAGAAGCACCAAATCTGGAAGAGAAAAAAAGAAGAAGATTGTTTTCACAGATTTGAAGATTTTTTTTTTTAAAAATATTTGGACTTTATAAGCAGAATAGCCCGATTCAAATTGTATCAAATCTATATAATCTTTATTACCATATACATCCACCAGACAGGAAAATTCATCCTTTTTTAATTAGAAACACACAAGGAGGCCCTGCTTAAAATCATAATCAGATGACTGTAATGGTATACCATAGCAATCTAGTATCATCCAGCGAAGTGCGAAGATGTGAAGTCATGAAGCTTAATTTTCAGTATAGGCCGTGTCGATCACAGCATGTCCTCCACTCTCCTCACAACAATCCTCACTCTTCTTTTCAATACCTTGTTCAATATCCTCCTCCTCCTCTTCTTCTTCAATAACTCTTACTTCCACGTCGACAGGCTGAGCGTCCACTCTGCCTCTGCAAAGAGGACACGTGGAATGAGAGTAAAACCACATATCAATACAATCCACATGAAAACTATGTTTGCAGCTCGGCAGCAGCTTGGCTTTCTCCTCCTCCCGGAATTCACAGAGGCAAACGGCGCAGCGTAAGCCGTCGGTAAAATTTTCCGGCTGGTAGAGAAAAACCGGGAGAGCATCCACCATAGATCTGCGGAGCCCTTCCCTCGGCGACGCCCAAATCCCATCTTCCGACGACCTCATCGAAAAAACACGGGAACGTGAAATCCTCAGCCTCTGCAGAACGCGGCGGTCTACTTCTCTCTGTCTCTGGCGGTTATCCTGCCACCTGGCGTACATGTAATAAATGGTAAGGATGAGTGAAAAGGCAACGCAGATACACGCCATGCCCAAAAAAAAGTAACCGCCGTCCCATTCATGTTCACCTTTCCCTTCCTTAGAATGTACTTGTGCAGGAAGTGTACAGTCTGTGAAATGATCACGGGGCGTAGGAAATATGTCATTTGCAGATGGTGTGGAATTTAAGGGTGGGAAATCATTGGAAGTATATGTAGGCTGTACGCATTTTAAACGAAATGGACAAAAACAAGCCATCTCTAACAAGTGACTTAAGATTGTTGCAGGGACACTGGTTAGGCATGAATTTGGGGATTTATGAGGAGGATGAAGTTTTTCTGTGAACAAACGATGCATCTGCTTTGTGAGGCCGCTGACCGTGCTTCTTACGGTCTTTGTATTTTTGAGGTTTTTTCGCAGCAGAGATTTACGAGTCAATGCGGTCAGTTCGTCTCATCCCCTGTTTCCTCGACTCTGTGTTTTTCTATCGTGCAGGTTAAATTTGGAAATTGGTAGAAGTCGTAATGGGCTTTCACATACAAGTATAGGAACTTCTTTGGTCAATTGTCAATGTTCAAATAATCAATGGTCAATGTTCAAATGTCATAGTTTTTTATTTGAAGTTTGGGTGTCTTTCAAATGCAAATCAAATGGTAAAATTATGGGTTGTAAACATTTTTTTTTTACAATTCAATTGTTTTTTTCTCTCTCCTTTTGTTTTTCCTCTCTCCTTTTGATGAAGGATCAAGTAGTAGAAAAAAGAATAACATGATATGATATGTAATGTTCAAAACAATGTGATATTAAATATCACTAGCTATATATACCTCTATATATATTACGCCGAGAGTAATCGTTCTCGAGGCGCCTATTTTTATTTAATCCCAAAGTTATTCTAATCGAAGTTGGGATTAATGAAAATAAAAATAGGCGCCTCGAGAACGATTACTCTCGGCGTAATATATATAGAGGTATATATAGCTAGTGGCAGTCGCGGCGCAACCAAAAAAGTAATTTTAACTTTTTCTATTTTTTATAAGGTTAGTAGTGATTTTTTTATTTCTTTTTAAATATAGTTGTATAAACTTACTATAAAATAGTAGTAGTATAAAATTATTGAACATTTTTTTTAAAATCCTTATTAGTTTAATTGAGTTTAATTTTAAGGATATTGTTAGGTAAATTGTTATATTGAAGAGTAGAGTTAGGGTTAGGGTTAGGGTTAGATATAGGGTTAGGGTTAGGGTTATCGTTAGGGTTAGGGTTATGATTTTAAATAGAGTTAGGGTTAGGGTTAGGGTTAGGATTTTAAATAGACTTAGGGTTAGGGTTAGGGTTATAATTAGAGGTAGAGTTAGATTAGGATTAGAGTTACAATTAGAGTTACGGTTAGGGTTAGGGCTAGGGCAAGGGCTATTTTAGGATTACAACTATTCTTAGGGTTAGAGTTAGGGTTAGGTTTAGAATTAGAGTGTGTTAGTGTTAGGGTTAGGGAAAGGACAATGGTAAGAATTAGGGTTTAGGTTAGTATTATTGTTAGGTTTAGGGTTAGAATTAGAGTTAGGGTTGAGGTAGAGTTAGAATTAGAGTTAAAATAAGGGTTAGGTTTTTAGTGAAGATTTAAGTAAGGGTTAAGGTTTGGGTTAGAGTTTTGAATCGGGGTTGAGGTTAGAGTTAGGGTTAGGATTTTAGTGAAGATTAAAGTAAGGGTTAAGGTTAGGGTTAGAGTTTTGAGTTGGGTTAAGGATAGAGTTAGGGTTAGGGTTTTAGTCAAGAGTAAACTAAGGGATACAGTTAGGATTGGAGTCTAATTATGGTAAAGTTAGATTTATAGTTAGAGTTAGAGTTAGGGTTAGAGTTCTGGGTATGGTTGGGGTAAGGTTTAGGGTTAGTGTTAGGGTTAGAATTAGAGTTAGGGTCAGGGTTAGAGATAGGTGTATAGAAAGGTTTAGAGTTAGGGTTAGGATTTTAGTGAAGATTAAAGTAAGGGTTAAGGTTAGGGTTAGAGTTTTCAGTTGGGGTTAAGGATAGAGTTATTGTGAGGGTTTTAGTGAAGATTAAAGTAAAGGATACAGTTAGGATTAGAGTCTAATTATGGTAGAGTTAGATTTATAGTTAGAGTTAGAGTTTGGGTTAGAGTTATGGGTATGGTTGGGGTAAGGTTTAGGGTTAGTGTTAGGGTTAGAATTAGAGTTAGGGTCAGGGTTAGAGATAGGTGTATAGAAAGGGTTAGAGTTAGGGTTAGCTTTAGGGTTAAAATAATTGTTAGGGTTAGAGTTAAAGTCCATTTATGGTAGAGTTAGATTTAGGCCTACAATTAGAGGTAGGGGTAGGGTTATAGTCATGGTTAGGGTTAGGGTTGGAGTTAAAATAATTGTTAGGGTTAAAGTCCAATTATGGTAGAGTTAGATTCAAGGCTGCAATTAGAGGTAGGGGTAAGGTTACAATCAGGGTTAGGGTTAGGGTTAGAGATAGAGAAAGGGTTAGGCATAAGGTTGTTGTTAGGGTTATGTTTATATAGAGATAGTGTTATATATAGAGGTAGCATTAAGGTCAAAGTTAGCGTAAGGGTTTGAGTTAGGGTCAAGGTCAGAGTTAGGGTTAGGATTAGGGTTAAAGTGTAGATATGGTAGAGTTCGATTTACAGTTAGAGGTAGGGGTAGGAGTAAGGTTAAGGTTAGTGATAGGCTTAGAGTTACGGTTAAGGTTAGGATTAGAGCTAGGGTTAGGGTTAGGGTAATAGATAGGGGTAGAGAAAGGGTTAGTATTAGGGTTAGGGTTATGGTTGAGGATAGGGTCACGTTACGGGTTAGAGCATGAGTTTGACTTAGGGTTAGAGTTAGGGTTATAGTTTGAGTTAGGGTTATAGTTAGAGATAGAGTTACAATTAGAGTTTGGGTTAGAATTACAATTAGGGTTAGGGTTAGAGTTAGAAATAGATTTAATATTACAAGTAGGGTTTGAATTAGGATTAATGTTAGAGTTAGGGTTAAGGTTAGAGTTTTAAGTCAAGTTTAAGGATAGATTTAGGGTTAGAGGTAGGGTTAATATTAAAGTAAAATTATGGTAGAGTTAGATTCATAGTTAGAGTTAGGGGTGCAATAGGGTTACGATTATGATTATGGGTGGAGTTAGACAAAGGGGTAGAGAAAGGGTTAGATTATGGGTTATGGTTAGGGTTAGGTTTATATATTGAGTTAGCGATATATATATAGTTACATGAGGGTTAAGGTTAAGGTTAAGGTATGGGTTTGAGTTAGGGTTATAATTTCAGTCAGCATAAAGTTAGGGTTAGGGTTAGGGCTATATTATAATTATGATAGAGTTATATTTAGAGTTAGAGTTAGGGGCAGGGGTAGGGTTAGGGTTAGTTTTAGTATTAGAGTTAGGGTTAGGGTTAGGGTTATAGATAAGGTTAAGGTCAAGGTTAGGTTTCAGTTGATGGTTAGAGTATGAGTTAGCGTTAGAGTCAAAATTAGAGTTAGGATTAGGTTAGACAAAAAGTAGGACAATGGTTAATGGTACAATTAATATTAGTGTTAGAGGTAGGGGTAGGGTTAGGGTTAGAATTAAACATATGGGTAGAGAAAGGGTTAGGGTTAGGGTCAGGGTAAGGGTTAGGGTTAGGGTTAAAATATGAGTTAGGGTTAAATGCTAAGTTGAAATTAGGCTTATAGTTTGAGTTAGGGGTAGAAAAAGCATTAGAATTAGGGCTAGTGGAAAAGTAGGACGACGGTTAGAATTACGATTGGTGTTATGTTTAAAGTTACATTTAGGAGAGTAGCTTGTTCTCCTTACACATGCTTCTTACCATAATAGAGCAATATAAGGATTACAATGTTCCTTATGTATTTTTATAACTTTAATAGTTGCATTTATAAATAGACAATTTATTAATGTTAATTATGTTTAGCATGAATAGTGTACAATGAAGGACTACTAAATGTTATTGAGGTAATGATTGCACTTAAAATGAGTATAAAATGAATATTCTACTTTAGAGTGGATTAATAGTTAGATATAAAACATCAATTTTATACATAATTTGTTATGTTTAGCATGAATAGTGTACAATGAAGGACTACTAAATGTTATTGAGGTAATGATTGCACTTAAAATGAGTATAAAATGAATATTCTACTTTAGAGTCGATTAATATTTAGATATAAAACATCAATTTTATACATAATTTGTTATGTTTAGCATGAATAGTGTACAATGAAGGACTACTAAATGTTATTGAGGTAATGATTGCACTTAAAATGAGTATAAAATGAATATTCTACTTTAGAGTGGATTAATAGTTAGATATAAAACATCAATTTTATACATAATTTAATGATCAACATATAAATTAATATATCTCATGTTAAAGCTTTAATAATACAAACACAAAGGTCAAGGAAAAAGATTTGAAATATTTGCAAGTATAGTTGAGAAGAATTTGAGCTAAGAAGTTAAATTGTTTATTTATTTTTTCGATACATAGATGAAAGCAGAACAACATCTCCTAGTACAATTCTCTAGATAAAGTAATAAGTGAAATACTAAAAATTGTGAAATCATCATATGGACCATGTATATAGTTCTCCATAATGATGTAAGTACATCACATAATGTTCAGAGATTAAAATTGTATTACAGCCTTTGTTCGTAATATGATCATCATAGACCTCTTTCATCATGGATGGAAATGCATCTACTTTTGTAGATGTGTTGCGTACATATTTTGCAACATCTTCCATCTCCATTATCTCTATCTCTTGTACATGATCAATAGATAAAGCTGCATTATCAAGAGCTTTTACCATAGTTGTACAACACTGTTTAATTATTCGTGCACACTTCTGAAACTCTGTCTCATAAAAATGATTTGAGTCCACTGAAGAAGTTGGGCTCATGTCAACAATGCTTGACTCTCTATCAGAGGCTTCCATGCCTAAAAAAAAACATGGAAAACAATTTAGAAAGCATTATCACCAATTTAAAAAAATAGAACAAATGTATACTTAATGAGAGGGATAAATATTTTATATCAATAATGGTCTTTAAAAAAATAGAACATGTCACTTAGTACAATCAATTGTGGAGAAAATGAATACAAAACCAAATTGTATTAAAATTTGTAATGAAAGTTTGGGTATTGAAACATGGTAATATTATGACCATTCATGGATAGTGAAGAATAGACAAACATAGATTTCAAATATTGAGTAGCAATGTATTGGTTGAAAGTAATGAAGCACAAACATTATGATTTATTTGAATTGAAGAATGCCTTTATAATTTGAAATAATATTATAAACGTAATTTGTGGACCCAATTGATGATCATAGTTAAATTTACAAATTAGAGAATTAGTATAATAAAATTTTAGCGTAATGGTACTTGCAAGCATTAAAATGTGCAACTAAAAAGGTTATCATGTGACATTGAGCATATCAAATTATACTTTTCATTAACTGTGGAATATGAACTATCAATGTGCATAATAAGAATAACAACATAATAGTTGATGATGATGATCACATAATGTAGTAGAACAAATAAATCTTTATTATTAAATAATATGTTTCAAAAAATCAATGATTTTCAAGACTTCTCAGTCTACATTCTTCTACTTTTCTCTTTGAAAGTTGTTTCCCACTTTTCATTTTCTCATAACGGTCGTATGTAAAGGGTGGCATTATCCTCAAACCTTCCAGTGACTTAACACGAGATATCCCCACAAATGTCAATCCTGGTCTTTCTCTTGGACCTATGTCAATTGTGGCTTTTGAAAGAGTTAGCCCTTGAGATTTGTGAATAGTCAATGCCCATGCCAACCTTAATGGTAGTTGGAAGGTCCTACCCCTTTGCAATGGTGCTATTGGTATTACGTTTGGATGGTGATCATCAAATGGTACTCCAGAGTAATTGTCAAATTCAACTGTAACATATGATGGTGGCTCAGGTGGAGCAGTTCCTGGTTTGTAAACAATATTTCTGATATATCCCAATGATCCATTGACAAGACCAGCTTCTATCCATAGATTTGTAGTCAACATTACTCTTGCATTGTTACTAATCAATAACTCTGTATCAAGTTCATCGCTTGATAAATCTTCATTTCCATTACCATTCCTTGACTTGGTTGCAAGGCTACGTGCGACTGGATGTCTTAAAGAATACAACATCCTCATGTTATGGTTACGAACATTGTCATTTGTAGAGAATAAATGCACTGCCCTATCAAACTCATCATTGCTTGCAACATCTAATCTTATAGGTGTTCGTGTCATAAGCAAGTTCCAGTCATCTATTTGTGGATTCGCATCTCTCACATTTGTGAGAAGCTGACGAAATCTTTGTTGTTGGCTATTTTCTCCATCTTGCCTAAATACTCTATCTAGTGTAACCACTATCTTGAATTCCTGCCATAATAACTTTGCCCGCCTATTGCTATCATATGCTGGTCTATCATTAACAAGAGGTAATTGCCCCAAATCACCAACTAAAATAATAGATACACCTGAAAGATAGTTGCAAAATTTTTAGTTACATATATAAAGTAAAATCAAAAGATATGCATTGTATATGACCAATCTTAATAAGAATTAGAAGACATTAATAACAACATGTGATGTACGGAAAGGGATACCTCCAAAGCTTATGTCTGCTTTATGTGGGAAGGCTTGTTGAAGTCGACTATCTATATTTTTCAGCATGTTTTGGCCAATGAAGCTCATTTCATCAATCAAAATATATTTGATATTTTCCATCTCTTTGATATTGCCTTTGGTATTCTCTTCTTGCCTCCTCTGATTCAAAATTTAACCTAGGTCTCACCATAGCTAGTAAAAAACAAATATTAGTGAATTAAGCTATATTTTTCATGACACTAAATAATTTTCCATACAAACCATATAAAAGATTGCTGAAAAATATATTAATTAAGAATAAATGAAGAAAGTATGAACAATAAATAAGAGAATACATTAAAAAAATTATGATAGATTGGTTAGTATTATAATATTTAAAGAATGGCGGCATTGCCTTCCACTTTTCAAAGATTGATGGGTAAAACTTACTATTTATTCTTTTAAAATTGCATATAAAAAATAAGCATAGCTTAAAATAAATATATGGCTACTGTACTTTTCAATCAGCTAAATTAGTATTATAATATTTAAAGAATGGCGGCATTGCCTTCCACTTTTCAAAGATTGATGGGTAAAACTTACTATTTATTCTTTTAAAATTGCATATAAAAAATAAGCATAGCTTAAAATAAATATATGGCTACTGTACTTTTCAATCAGCTAAATTAAAAGTGTAAATTTGATTTTTTAATTTAAAAATGAATAAATTGGCACTTTAATAAAATATTTGAAAAATGGCGGCATTGCCATCCAGTTTTCAAATATTAATATACAAAGATTAAATTTAATCTAAATGTAAATTACAAAATTATTATAATTGAAATAGTAATCTAATTCAAGTACTCTAAATCAATATACTAATCTTAATGAAAACATTACAAATATTTTTTCAAATATAATTAATATTATAATAAATTGCTTAGTATTATAATATTTTAAAAAATGGCGGCATTGCCTTCCACTTTTAAAAGATTGATGCTTAAAAGTTAATAATTATTATTTTAAAATTGCATATAAAAATAATCATTAATTAAAATAAACATATGGTTACTCTAATTTTCAAATAACAAAATTAAAAGTCTAAATTTGATTTTTCATATTTAAAATTAAATAAATGGGTACTTTTATTAAATATTGGAAATATGGCGGCATTGCCATCCATTTTTCAAATATTAATATGTAACAGTTAATTATAATCAACAATGTAAATATATTAATTATAATATGTAACAATTAACACAATCTACCCAGAAAACACAGCTAAGAATTAATTATAATCTAAATGTTGATTACAAAATTATTTTGATCGAAATAGTAATCTAACTCAGAATATTAATATAAATCAATATATTATTCTTAATTAAAAAAATATTATAAATCAAACTACTTTTGTAAATGAAAATAGTAATCATTAAATTTATAAATCACTATTTTTAAAAAATATTGATATGGCGGCATTGCCATCCATATGAAATATTATAGAAAACAAAATACAACATTAATCTATAAAAAACATTGAAAAATATGAAAAAACAATAATCTACACAAATCATATCTAAATATATAACATGCAACTATATATAAATTATGCATGAAACATGCAAATGTAAATTTGAATACAACGATGTAAAAGCTAAGAAATCTAATTTTAAAAATAACTTACAACTAAATGTAAATAGTGTAACTACAATTCTTAATGCGGATAATAATCAAAATGCGAAATAAAACTTAGTATAAACAAAAAATAAATAAAAAACTTACTTAGCTTTTTGATCTACTTGGTGATCTTCAAATGTAGAATGCTTTTCCAAATGATTTATCTCCCTCTTTTCTTCTCTCAACAAAAACAATGAAGCTTTACTGAAAACTTGTCTTCTGCAAATGTATTCTTTTACAAATGACGAGAAAAATGAGAGGAGATGAGTGTTTTATAATGAGACAGAGAACTCTTCATCTCCCACGGAAAAAACTCTTCATCTCCCATTAAGAAACTCTTCAATTTCCACTAAAAAAACCTCTCAATTTCCACTACTCAACTCAAATTCGAAATTCAAATTAACATTAAATCAAAATGCAAAATAAAACTTAATATAAACAAAAAATAAATAAAAAGCTTACTTAGCTTTTTGATCTACTTGGTGATCTTCAAATGTAGAATGCTTTTCCAAATGATTTATCTCCCTCTTTTCTTCTCTCAACAAAAACAATGAAGCTTTACTGAAAACTTGTCTTCTGCAAATGTATTCTTTTACAAATGACGAGAAAAATGAGAGGAGATGAGTGTTTTATAATGAGACAGAGAACTCTTCATCTCCCACGGAAAAAACTCTTCATCTCCCATTAAGAAACTCTTCAATTTTCACTAAAAAAACTTTTCAATTTCCACTATTCCACTCAAATTCGAAATTCAAATTAACATTAAAAAATTAAATTTTTTAAAAATACACATATGAAATGTGTACACGTCGCTACACATCGTCGTTGATAATAATTTTTTAAATTAAAAAAATGTTTTAATAATTAGATTCGCATGCGTTTCATTTCAAAAAAAAAATTTTAAAAATTTAAATGAGGTGACGGGCCACCACCCCCGCCACCCCATACTTACACAGCGTGCGACAGTAACTGTCGCTGACAGCAGCGGCTGTTACTGCCGCACGCTGCGACCACGTTCACATAACGTTTTTTTTTTTGTTTTTTCGTTTTTTAAAATTTCTTTTTTAATTTTAATTTTTATTTTTATTTTTTAATTTTTTTAAATTTTTTTAAATTTTTTTAAAAAATTTTTTAAAAATTTTTTTAAATTTTTTTTAAAACTTTTTTTAAAACCTTTTTTTAAATTTTTAATTTTTTTTAAAAAAAAATTTCACTTTAAAAAAAATTAATTTTGTATTTTTATTTCATATTTTAAAAAAGAATATATGTAATTTATTAAAATTTATAGGAGCCTATTATTTCGGACCCTATTATTTCGGGTTTCATTTGGCATCTTCTTTGCCAGTTATTATTTCGAAAATATTTTTTATTGTCTTTTATGTTGGCCATCTATTATTTCGGCCTCCATTTGGCTCCCTATTATTTCGGCCAGCTATTATTTGGGGAATTCTTTTTTAATATTTAATTTGGAAGTTTGTAACTGCTCCTAATTCTTTTTTGTTGACAGGAATCTTGGCATTTTCCCGTGCTGGGCATTTGTGCTGCCATTGTATAGAACGCCTCTCGGCGTAATAAAAAGAATAAATCAAGTATTGAGAGTATAAGCATTGGCTTTAAACAATAATTAACAAGTAAAATTGTTGGTTGTAGTCAATATTACAATTTGTTTCCACGACCCTATATTTACAAGTTAATGCAATTAATTGGCCTCTTCACCGCAGTTGTTTGCTAGTTTCTTAAATATTTGGAATAGGTAGGAAGTAGTAATGACCTTTCACATATAGGTATAAGATAATTGTTTAATCAATAGTAAATGTTAAATTAGTCAATGGTCAATGCTGGGTTTCCATGTCTTTTTCAAATGCTTGTTCTAATTAATAGATAAAATTGTTGGGTGTAATCAACATATCTAATTGATTGAAGACATTCAAGATTTAAAAATATCACATAGAGAAGACATGCATGTAAATTGTGGTTAACAAATACAATTGTGGGTTGTAATGAATGTATCACATATGCAATCCAATTCATTTTTTCTCATCTTCCTAATGAAGGATTACACAATGTAATCTAAAGCTTATAAAAGAATAAATCACACACAAATTTCATACCCCAAAATTTTGTATCTAAACTTCTTGAACTATGGAAAATTATGTGGTCATATACCAATGCATCAATAAGCTTCTAGTAGAGGGATTCACCACTTAGTGTGTTGGTCCCGTGGTGGTGTTGTTGTTCCCACCAATGTTCAAACCTTTACTTAACCATTATGATTGTGGGCTTATGCCTTCACTAGCCTAATGTGCTCCCAAGTTTGGGCTTCAACTTTATAATAAGGGATGAGGTTCAAGTCAAAAGTATTCCACGTGGAGTTAGAGAGTATATTGTGCCAGCATCATTGTTAACCTCAAATCGTTTACTAGTCACTTTATTTAAAAAAAAAAAAAAACTTATAGTAGATCTATGTTGATTTTATAAGTGTTTTTCTTTCAAAATTTATTTATACGTAATAATACAATTATAAAGTTAATTTCAAGTTTTGAAATAAATTTTTAATAATTTCTTTGTTGTGAAATTTTACTATATTCATTAAATATGTTTTTAACTATGAAAGTAAGGGTGCACAATTTTCTCTCTTTGGTAGGTTTTATTGTGTGTGG
This sequence comes from Cupressus sempervirens, assembly GCA_028749045.1. Taxonomy (NCBI): domain Eukaryota; kingdom Viridiplantae; phylum Streptophyta; class Pinopsida; order Cupressales; family Cupressaceae; genus Cupressus; species Cupressus sempervirens. The sequence goes on along the minus strand of CM053789.1, from coordinate 912,711,018 downwards.
ATCTAGCTGATGAATAAGTTAACTTGTATTAGGTGACTTGTAATGCTTTGCCAGGGAACCCAAATGAAATTAACCTAAAGTTTTACTAAGTTTGTTAAACATTTATTTTAATGATAATAACTAAACAATAATAGATATAATATAGTGAAAGAAATAATCATGTACATAAACACAATCCACGAAATATATTACATCTCTTACGGGTCTTGTGGCGTTGAATCACATTTAAGTTTAATTAATATTAAATTTGATACACAACAAATCCACATCAAAGAAAAATCATAAGTACAAATCTATTCAAAAAATATACAATTACAAGATGCCTTTTGGCAATAATCAGAATGCGCAATCATCAGATATACAAGTCACAGGATATGAAAATCTCAAAGAATATACATAATAAATAAAATAAATCATCTCATAAGATCTTTGATAATCAAATACATTATAACAAGGTATACTCATCCAACAGAAATACAAGATCAAAAAGAAAGGTAATATATTACAAGGAACTCTAGCAATGACATCCAACTGTGGGCTCTCAATGGTATAAGAAAAATGCACTACCACTCAACCTTGTGGAACCTTAAATGGACCACTCCCATCGTGTTGAGGAGATAGTCTCAAGTGCCATACAAATAACAATCCTAAAAGTCATAACCAAAAGGAAAACCTGAAATCAATCTATCTCAAAGGTACCAAGACACAAGAAACATCTAAACCCAAAGACAACAAAGACATGTAGGAAATCTACTATGCAAGTGAGAAAGTGTCATTGCATGAGCCAACTCTAAGCCTCTCTAGAATTTTACCCCTTAGTATCTCTGTGCAGCACTGGTATCTTTTCATACAGACAAGGCATACTAATGAAGAAAGGTCACAATCAAGCATCCTCACTACTCCCATCCTAGTGTGTACTACTACTCGAGGCATGGGCAAGGAAAAATAATGACTCTTATTAATTTATTTTACTCTCATTTAATGAAATGTTATAACTTATTAAAACAACTTACAATGGGTATCCCAAGCAACCACTAAGGGCTCCAACCTCCATTGCAAGCCACTTCCCAACATACACATAGATTACCTACGCTAAGCTCATGAAAAGTACAAATTTTGGAAATTGTATGGCTTAGTTCTCTTTTTGCAACTCTAGACTTGATGCATTGAATCATGTTGGTGTAAATAAGTATTTACTTATTACACTTACTTAAGTTTACTTAGGTTAATGCATTATTTAATTATTTTGCATTATTTTATTATTATTTTAGGTGAGACACTTCGGAGTTTGTGTACTCTCATTGAGTTACACAACTCTAATTTTGCAAATGGTGTCTACGACACAGGAGTATGCATCATTCACTGAGTTGTCATATTGACAACACAATTATCTGCACTCCTCATTTAGCACATGTTGTCTACACCATTGATTTGCATGCTACACCATTGTAGGCTTATCCTCACATCATCGCACTTAATCCTGTGCTCAATGGAGTGTTAGGAATAAGGTGTCTCAACCTTGTATAATTCCTATTCTTATTATTTTTTTTGTAAAATGTATTTCTTGCAAATAATGTTGATGTGTCGACATCTTGAATTGTGTGTAAGGATATCATGACTAAAACGGTTATGACGGATTTCTATGACACGTAAGAGATGTGATGCAAAAAAAGGTGTATTGTTGGTACTGTGAGTAGCTACTGGAGTCTTCTGTTGTTGATGTTGAACTTGCATTGCAAGTGTATTGTAACCTCATGTTGAAGATAATACATTGTGTAGGTTCTGAAGGGGTGGGGTTGTTTTACCGAAAAGTTTTTCCCCACCGGCAAATCCTTGTGTTATGTGTTCCTTTCTCTGTCTATTTTCTGCATGCATGGTTGGCTGCAATATTTTTGTTTACATGATATTGAATCTGTAAGTGTAGAAGATTTTAATAGGATTTGCATCATACTTTCCTTATGAGATTAGTGTAGGAAGCAGTTTCCGCACCTGAGTTTCCTTACATGGAGGATAACCCATATCTGGTGAACATGTATCTAGTTGTATGACATATCATGATGCTGACTTCTATGCATTTTAGAAGCTCTCTTGAGGCCTTTATATACAGGCACTCCTAGTGTACTCTCAAGTTGGCTAAGCTACCATATTGAATGAATATCGTCATTTTGATCATACTCTGTCTATTTTGGTCTACTATGTGCTTGTGTTGAGTTCTTTAGTTCTTGGGTGAATTCTGGCCTAAGCCAAATTCTTACATGGTATTAGAGCTGAGGGAGATTCTCTGCACATAGCCATTCGAGACCGTTCATGCTTCAACACCTTGACACAAATTTGGAGGATCCACAAAAATTGGGAGTGTCTAGAGCTAGATCTGACCTCACCGTTGCGTCTGGAGTGTTGATTCGGTGAATATCAACTATAAATTTGCCTATGTTGGGTGAAAGTTGATCGTGAGGAATTTTTTTTTTGCAATTCACACCTGAAGGCATCGATCTGCAAATTGGGTATGGTCATTTTCAGATCTATCTCATTGAGTTTTCAGATCTGAATTATTTTATTTCTCTACCATTATCTGGGTATTTTTTGAAATTATTTTTTAGATTTAGTTGCTCGGTCAAAGAAAGTCAGAGAAATTTTTGTAGTACTAGGTTGTCACACCCTAGCTTGCAGATTATTTTATTAATTTTGCAGGGTTGAATTAATTTAATTAGCAAGCTTGTTATTAATCTAAGTTATATCACATATCAGGCGGCCAATAAATCTCACTGGAACTCGGCACAACAACCCACTACACATCTTGGCCTCGACATTCATTTCTGGCGGGATCCTTTTCATTAAATCTCTGCGGAAGGTTAAATTTAAAAAGCGTATATTACACCAACCCCATGAATGTGGGACTATTCATAACCAAAGTTCAGCATCGTCAAACATTATTCTGGCGTATCTGAATCACCAGTAAACAAATCCATGAGCCATCTCACAGACACCGACCAACCAAATTTTTGTCGGTTAATATCAAACTCGCCACACAAATCCCCGGCACTACCTCCCGCCGGGTTCCACTTGCCTCAGTTGCGTGGCCTTGATATTTGAAACAATCTGCGAGCTTTTCCCACATCGAATGTGGGATAAACCCCACAATCTCTGGCATACAATCTTTGCCACGCAGGAGCATAGCTATCACTCGTGCTCGACACGTCTATTCGCCGCAACAGGACACACATTGATTCCATGTCCTCCTACGCTCTGCCCACATGGACTAATTCACCCATGCCATGCAGAAGTCCAAATCAATCCCAGTCATCAGTGATGCAACATCCAGTCACTGCCCATGCCAACAGTACAAAGCTAAGTTAGCAATTTGACATGACTACTGCCAACATGTCATCCAGTCAGCAGTTCTGTACAATAGCCAAACCGGACCGTGCATTTTTGTACACACTGACATCATCATGGCATCATGCTGATGCCATCACTGGCCGAAGGGGATGCTGACATCATTAATCCATGAGCTCAAATTTGATGCTCGTTTGGACGTCATTCCATGGAAAATTAAAACTACTATGATGGTCATATGACTTTCAAATTTAACCCCATTATTCGCTGATGCAACCCCTCTCCAAATTGATTTTAGTTTTTGCAGTCTGACTTCAGGAGGCCATAAGTTGGACATCCAAACTCCAAATCAGGTGCAATTTTTTTTTGAAATTGGGTAGAATTTTTAAAATTTTTTAGTGGTGCAACTCTTTTCTCATTTTGGTGCAAGGATTGTTCAAAAATTGCATTTTTTGGTGACTGTACCTGGATAATCCTGCATTTTGCAACTTCAAAAGCTTCGTATGGGGACATTTGGAGTGAAAAACAGGTTCCATTTTTTTTGAAGGTGCATTATTTTTCATCTAATTTCTAGATTTGGCATCGGATTGAAGGGTTGTGTGGACAAAATTGTCACTTTCAACAATAGGGCCTTTCTTTACTTTACAATGCTCGAGAATTGTAACACATTGTAAAGTTTTAGATTGGTACTCTATTTAGAGGTTGTAACAAGAAAAATCAAAAGTCCACGAAGGCCAAAATTGGCAAGTGGCCCATTGTAATCACACTACTGATAAAGTGCCCAAAGCATCTGTAGTGCCTGCCCCTAGGTCGCATTTTTGTTATCATTGTTGAACTCTTTTAGGGCTAGTTTTATGTTGATGGTTAGCAACATTGTTTTGAGACTATCAGATATTGTGCTATGGATTTAGTTGATATGTGATGAGATCACTTAGACTTTACATTTCATGTATGCATGATGATTATTTTCAGTGTTTGCAGTTATTAATGATGATTAGTAAGATGATTTATTATCATATATGTTTTCTTATGGATACTTACCCCATACTTGCATGTGTATGGTGTGCGTGTTTGCTTTTGTGTGGCGTGTATAATGTGGTTAAGGAAGGGAGTCATAGTCACCTGCTAGTCGGGATCTATACGATGCACCACTTCCTGCCATTGCCTATTTAGTTTAGTATATATTGTGCTTGTACATGCATGGTTTTTATGCAGGTTGCAGGTACCAGGTATCGACTTCCCCGAATTGCTAGGATGAGCATACCCTATCACATTATCTCAATGATAAGAGAGGAGAGATAAATTCTCAAGTCCAAATCCCAACCCTTTAAGCCATTTGTCCTAATTGGAAAATTAGGACAAGTATCTTAGTTGAGTACCCTCCGAATACGTTGGATAACATAATTCGTGATATTAACCCTTGGCTTGATTTTTTATGTATTTTGGCTATGATGAATTTTCGTATTTTACCTTGTGAGTCTTTTGAGTATTTTCTATTAATCAAGCCTAATTAAAAGATTTAATTAATGGTTTAATTTAAT